>JAODAL010052334.1:2500-26052 GCA_025379985.1 Phyllomedusa bahiana
CACAGATAGACACACACACAGACACACACACACAGACACACACACAGACACACACACAGACAGACACACACACACACAGACACACATACACAGACACACACACAGACACATACACACACAGACAGACACACACACAGACACACACACACACAGACACACACACAGACACACAGACACACACACACAGAGACACAGACACACATAGACACACACACAGACACACACACACAGAGACACAGACACACACAGACACACACACAGACAGACACAGAGACACAGACACACACAGGCACACACACAGACACACACAGAGACACAGACACACAGTCAGACACAGAGACACAGACTCACACAGAGACACAGACACACACAGACACGCAGACTCACACAGACACACACATCAAGACACAACACACACACAAACACAGATCACACACCCACATACATCCTCCATACCCACCACAACACACAGACACCCCCAGAGAGACACACACACACACAGAACAGACTCACACACACAGACCACACACAATACACACATCACAGACAACACACACACACACACACACACAGACACACACACACAACACACACACACAGACACACCCACAACAGATATACACACAGACACACACCACACACAGACCCACACACAACACAGAACACACACCCACAACACACACAACAGACACACACACATACACATAGACACACACATACACACACACAGACACACACACACATACACACACAATACACACACACAACACAGACAGACAACCCATACCCAACACACAGACACACGACACCACACAGTACACAGACACACACACACACACACCACTACACACAGACAGAAGGTAACCACAGAGACACAGACACACACACACACACACACACACACAGACACACACAGACACACACACACAGACACACACACACATACAGACACAGACACACACACAGAAACACAGACACACACACACACACAGACAGACACACAGACACACACACACACAGAAACACAGACACACACAGAGACACAGACACACACAGACACACACAGACACACACACAGACACACACACACAGAGACACAGACACACACAGACACACACAGACACACACACACACACACACACACACACACACACAGAGACACAGACACACACAGAGACACAGACACACACAGACACACACAGACACACACAGACACACACACAGACAGACACAGAGACACAGACACACACAGGCACACACACAGACACACACAGAGACACAGACACACACACAGAGACACAGACACACACACAGAGACACAGACACACAGAGACACAGACACAGACACACAGAGACACAGACACACACACAGAGACACAGACACACACACACAGACACACAAAAACAAACACACAAACACAACACACAGACAGAAGGGGGGGGGGGGGCGGGGGGGGGGGGGGGGGGGGAAAGTATATATATATATAAAGAAAATAAAAGAGGGAGGGGGATTGAAATATTATTTGGGGGGGGGGGGGGGGGTATTAACGCTATAAGAAAAACAGAACACAAACACAGACCCCACCCCCCCCAAACAAATCAGGCACCCCCACAACAGACACACACACAGACACACACACAGACACACACACACACACAGACACACACAGACACACAGACTCACACAGACACACACACAGAGACACAGACACACACAGAGACACAGACACACACACAGACATACTCAGACACACAAAAACACACAGACACACACACAGACACACACACACAGACACACACACAGACAGACACACACACAGACACACACACAGACACACACACACACAGACACACACAGACACACAGACACACACACAGACACACACAGACACACACACACACAGACACACACAGACAGACACACACACAGACACACACACACAGATATACACACAGACACACATACACACACACAGACCGACACACACACAGACACACACACACAGAGACACACACACAGACACACACAAAAATTGGGGGGGAAAGGGGGTGGGGGTGTTTAAAAAAAACAAACAAACACACAGACACACACACAGACACACACACAGAACCAAACACAAAGACACACAAACACACACACCGAACACACACAGACAGACAAACACACACAGACACACACACACCCACACACACCCACACTCACTAACACACTCACACACAGACACACACACACAGACACACTCACACAGACACACACACAGACACACACACAGACACAGACAGAGACACAGACACACATACACACACACAGACACAGACACACACACATACACACACACAGACACACACACATTCACATAGACACACACACAGACAGACACACACAGACAGACACACACACAGACACACACTCACAGACACACATACAGACACACACAGACACACAGACACACACAGATACACACACAGACACACACAGACACACACAGACACACACACAGATACACACGTACAGATAAACACAGACATACACACACACAGACACACACACACACACTGTCAGGAATCTCCTGCCAACCTGGAACTTTGTTTACTGTGTTTGCCCCTTAAGTTTGCCCTCATTAAAATGGTGAATCTTTCCTCACTGGGTGCATCTGTTTCCTGTTTTCCTGTTGTCAGCATATATAAACTCCTTCAAGCCTGACTCCATTGCTTGAGTATTGTGTAAAGCTCCTGCTGCAGTCCTCTAGCCTGGAACTGGCTTTGCTTGTTAAGTTCTCACTTTTTGCGTTTTACCCTGCAAACTCGATACCTACATATCGCCAACTGTGCTTTCTCCTGACCTTGCCTATCCAGTCTACATCTCTGCTGCCTCCTTTTCCAGTCTACATCTTGTCTTCGCTGGCCCAAGCCTGTCCAACCATGGGGGATTCAGCTTATACACGAGTATCAGTGACGGATACTCAGCCGAAAAAATGGAGTCCGCTTGGGCTGAAGTGAGGAAGCTAGAGTCAAACAGCTTCAAACTGCTATGGCTACATGCGCACCGAGATGCATGCATGAAAACTATTCGAGATGCTTACGAAGGCCCAGAACTGTCAATAAGATCCAATAGGGACAAGTCGAACCAGGTACTACCAAAACGAGGCACGCATTATCCACCTATGTCCGACCTGGATAGTAATCCTCTGGACCACCCACTTCGTGGCCTGTCATGAGCGATATTGCACCCTTCAGTGCGGCGGAGATCGTGACAAATCCGGGGTTCCTCATCAGGTAGCTATACTGTCGACGCAAACCCTGCGCAATATCCTACAGACAGATCGAAGGTCCTGTGTATTCATCATGCTGCTGACGCACAAAGCAATTGCCTGGCTAGTCCCTAATTAACTCAAGACGCCCGGCCTTGAAATCACCTGGAGGAGTTCATCACCCATGAACAGATGTTTGGACGATCCCGAATCGCGGTGCGACTGCAGAAGCTGCTATACTATCCTTGCGCCAGGCAAACGCCCGTTTGCCGATAGGTCATGAGTTACAAGAGGGGGAGCAGTCGCACACTGGAATGATGCAGCAAAATTGTCTTTTTTCAGAAAGGACAACGCAGTACAGTAAAAGATAACTAGCCCGGTCAGAGCCCTCAGGTTTGGATGCCTTCATTAATCACTGCATCCGAATCAGATACCCGACTGTACCTGAACGACACAGGAAGTGGCTGCTCTAAATTTGATACTAAGTCAGTCCCTGACAGTCCCTGCCACTTTCCTAAGGAACCCCAAGAATGAATCCGCAAGAGCCCCAAATTGAGCCTATGCAGTGGATTCCAAGTAAAACGGGAGAGCTCAGAAAGAAGGTGCATCGGCTCCGGAAAGCCTTTGCTTCTATTGATGAAATTTCTGACCACTTCCTTATCAACTGCCCTAGCCGTCCACGAGACTGGTGGCAACCAGTATGGACCACGACAGCTCAGATGAAGAATATTGCTTCGGAACAGACTTATCTAAAACACAATTATCCATTCTATCTCATCGTGGCACCTCATATTAAGAAAAAACAAAGACTCTCATTACTTCCTTCCTATTCAGATTCGCGGTTAACTCTCATGGGTATCTACCTCAGCTTTGGTAAACTCCGGGGGCAAGTGTCAATTTCATGGACCTGTACTTTGCTCAGAAGCACGGGGTTAAATTTTCAGAAAAGTACTCCCACCCGTGGTAAGTGGAAACAGATAGATGGCTCCCCCCCCCCCCCCCCCCACTGAACTCATGCCATTGACCAAGAACAGAACCACTTGAGATCATTAGGGACATCCCATCATCGTGAAATCCAGTCTTTCCTATTGATCTCTTCCCCACCACTTCCCTGAGTCATCCTAGCCTACCCCTGGCTACTAAGCACTAACCCAGCGATCAACAGGGAAACCTAGGAGATAAGCTTCCAGCGGAGGATCCCTTCCCTCAGCTCACTTTTGAACAAAGCCCCGAAGACGCCAGCTCAAGATAATAAAATAGGTAAGAGCTACCCTCTGAATCACAGGGAATTTGCGGACATCTGCAGCAAACAGAAAGCTGACAAGCACCCCCCACACCGACCATATAGTGCCCCATAACTTGTGTCCAGTTGCCCCTAGACCTATTTGAAACCATCTACCCCTGGCGGTCCTGAATTAAAAAAAGCCCTCATGGACTACTATAGGAAGAAAATCCTGGCCAAGGGGTTCATCCCCCATCCTTCCTCACCAGCGGGTGCTTCCCATATTCCTTTGTTAAGAAAAGGACGGTTTCCTTAAGACCTTGCATTGACACAGGGAACTAACAAAATTTACCATCAAAAACCGTTATCCTCTACCACGAACCCTGAGCTACTGAGAGAGTGTGACATGCAAGTATCTTTTCCAAAAATTAGATCTACGATCGCCCTATAACTTGGTCGAATCAGATCTGGAATGAATAGAAAACTGCCTTAGTCACGTTATGACATATTTGGAAGATTGCGTGTATGCCTTTCCTTGTAAAGCTCCGCCACTTTTCAACATCTTTCAGTACATCTCAGATACCCCTGGACAATTCATAGTCCATCTATCTGGATGAAAATCCTGATTTTTTCCAGCTCAAAGGAAGAACACCAGAGACATGTGAACTTTTTCAGGAGAGGCCTAGAGAGAACCAACTTTACATCAAGATTGAAAGAGTGAATTTCATCAGACCGAGATCCATTCCTTGGTTACGTAATTTCACCTCAGGTGCTACAAAGGACTTCTAGAAAAGATTATACAATAATAGACTGGCCTACCCCAGAAACATAAACAGATTCCAACGTTCATAGGTTTCGCCAACTTCTATAGACGCTCATCGGAATTTCTCAGAAATAACTCTCTGCAATCACACAGTTTGACTAAGAAGAGAAATGCTTTTTGTGTCTCCTCAAGCACAAGAATCCTTGCTCCTCCTAAAGCCCAAGTTTCACTACAGCCCCGGTGTTAGTTCATCCTGACCCCAACTCGCCTTCCATTGTGGAAGTAGATGCTTCAGACCTTGCTGTAAGGGCTATTCTACTCTGAAATCCCTATAGAAGGCATTTATGCATCTATCAAACATAAAAACTGAGACTCTCGTTCACATATCAGAGTCAAACATGCTACATAAGAAGGGCAGCATTGCAGGGTTGGAGATGTTATATTTTTTTCTCTCTAATACTGGCGCTGACACCAGTGAAGAGGCCTGATTGGCGCGATAGAGAATAAGTAAGGTAAGTATAGATAGGACGGCCCATTTGAGACACGTAAAGTCGTGGGCAGCTTTAACATGTTCTGATATGATTGTGAACCAAATAAAAAGAGTCTCAATTTTTTTCGTATAATAGAGAGCATAAATGCTTCTTTAGATTTCGACTTGTTATGCTTTTTTGCAGAAATGTCCGCTGGTGGAGGTCTGTTTGTGAACATGTATAATTAACATGTTGCCGCAAGCCCTGCCAGAGGGGAACCCGTTTGCAGACTTTTTTCAAATGTGTTTGTGTGCAGAAACAGACTTATAACTTGGTGTACATTGATTTAACCTTAGAAAGGAAGGGTGCGACATTTTTGGTTTCTGTCCCCGCCCACTCCACAAGGCTGTCTTAAGAAGGGCACTTTCATTGGTGTTTTTTATTTTTCTCTCTGACTAATGGAGTCAGGTGACCCATGAGAGGCCTGATTTGGCTCGATTGAGAGGGAAAGAAATAGGACTGCCCGATTTGAGACCACTTTAAGTCGGGGCACGTAAACATGTTCGGTATCATATATGTGAACCGAGAGTCTCAAAGTTTTTTTCATGTATGATAGATAGCATAATATCTTCGTTTGGATTTCGACGTATTGTATTGCCCGTTTTGCAGAAGATGTGCCGCTGGTGCGTCTGTGTGTGTACATTTAATTATATGTGTGCCGCAGCCCCGCCAGTGCACCCAGTTTTGGCATACGTTTTTCAGAAATGTTTTTTGTGTGACAGAAACAACGTTAATACTTGTTTACAGGAATTATTAACCTATAAGAAAGGAAGGTGACCTTCATTTGGGTTTTGTCCCCCCAATTCGCCATCAGCTGTCAAAAGAACATCTTTGCAGGTTGGTGTTTTTTTTATTTTTTCACTCTGAATACTAGTCGGTGACCCATAGAGCCGGATTGCAACTATGAAGTAAAGATAGGATAGGACTTGCCGATTTAGACACGTTAAATCTCGTGGGCAGATGTAACATGTTTCTGATCATGATATAACGAGAGTTCAAAAGTTTTTTCAGGTATGATAGATAGCATAAAATCTTCTTTAGTGGATTTCGACGTAGTGTATTGCCCGTTTTGCAGAAATGGTTCCGCAGTGGCGTCTTGTGTGTACATTAAATTACATGGTTGCCGCACCCTGCCAGTGCACCCATTTTGCATACGTTTTTCAGAAATTTTGTGTGCAGAAACATAGAAATACTTGTGTACATTGATTTTAACCTAATATTAAAGGAAGGTGGCTTCCATGTGGTTTCTGTCCCCCGCCCACGCTCAACAGCCTGGCATAAGAAGGGCAGCTTTGAGGTTGGTGTTTTTTGATTTTTTCTCGTCTGAATAATTTTCAAGATAGTATAAAGTATGCAGTATTATTGATAAGTAAATTATAAGTCGTGACCCAGTGAGAGGCCTATTGGCTCGATTGAGATGTAAAGATAGATAGGCGCCCGATTGGACCCTTTGGAAAGTCGTGACAGCCTTAAACATGTCGATCTTATATGTAACCGAGATCTACAAAGTTTTTTCATTTAGGTACTATTCTGTCTCAAGAACGGGAACAAGTTTATTACATCCTTTCATTTTCTCCCCGACTTTATCACCCTCTGGAGAAATATGAAGGTGGGAATAAAGATCTATTACAATCGTTGCAGCTTTTAAGAATGGAGACATCATCGTCAGGAACCTCACAGCAAATAATTTACTCACTGGAAATCAAACCCCCGTAATCTGAATTCGTTAGTCATCCAAGTGTCTACTCCTCGCCAACTCGCTGGAGTTATTTTTTCTCAATCAGTTCAATCGTTGTAAACTCTTACAGGCCATCCCGTTGGCAAGCGATGCACTATCAAGAATTTCTCCAATGATTCCCCTCCTACTATTCCGCCTATGAACATCGTGTCCTGGTCTACTGTTGGGGGATAATCCGATAATAAAGACTTGGCTTAAAGAGATAAGAGAGGCCTAAGACACAGACACTTACTATCCCACCACCTGATGAGTTACAGTTGGTGCTTAACAACAAGATGTGGACCCAAGGCAGCACTATACATCCCCGAAACCCGAAGACAGAAGATTCCTGAGGCCTAGCCCAAATTCGAAGATTGCTGGTCACAAAGCGTTCAGAAGATGCAGGAAATTTTAGCCCGATTCTTTTGTGCCCAATCTCTACAGAATGAAAGTAGTATTGACATCATGTGTACATCGTGTGCAGATGCAAAACTCCACGTTCTTCACCAACGGTTTTGGTTAAAACCATTGAGGTCCCCTCTCGCCCTGGGTTCTATACCATGGACTATATCGTAATCTACCTACCTCTCAGGGAAGAATACCTTCCTCGTGGTAATTGGACCGGACTCACCCAGGCTGCACATTTCATCCATGTACCGTCTACCCTCTCCCAATGACACCGCGTGTCTCATATGTCAAAATGTTTCGTCTTAATGGGTTCCGGATAAGTTATCACGATCGAGGGTGCAGTTTTACATCCAAATTTTGGGCGGAGTTTTTAGTTCAGCACTTAACATTGATATTAATCTATCAACCGCCTTTCACCCACAAACTAACGACAGACAGAACTGCACAATCAACCCGGAACATACCTCGATCTATAGTTGTCACCTACACGATGACTGGTTGATCTGCTTCTTGGCCGAATGCTCGACAATAATTCCCCAAAAGCTTCCACCAAACAAACTCCTTTCTTTGCAAATTGGGGTCCCATCCAAATAATCTTCCAAATACCTCTGTTCACATTTTCCAGCTGCTGCGAAAGGATCTCTGCTTTACAGCAAAATTCAGCTACTAAAGGAAACACTAGAAGCTCAAGAAAATTACAAGAAGATGCAGATAAACCTCGTAGGCCACACCAACTTTAAAGTGGGAGATAATATGGCTTTTCCACCAGAAAATTTGAAACTTAGTAGTCCCTTCACCAAAACTGGGACAGAAGTCTGTCGGGTCCCATAATAAATCATTCAAAATAATCATTCCAGTAGCTGTAGTCCCCCCCCCCTCTCAAACTCCCACCATCTCTGAAAATCCACCCTGTTTTTCATGTGTCTCTGCTAAAGCCTGCCATGTCCCAACCCCCTTTCCGGGACGGGTTCTCCTCCCTCCTGAAGCAGTAGAGATTGATGGAAAGGAACAGTTTGTTGGTGAGACACTTCCTGGACCAGAATTTTCAGAAACCAACTACAAATACCTCAATAAGTGCAAGGTTATGAGGCCCGGAAAGATCTTCATGGGACCATTGATAACATCAATGCTACCTCGAGCTGATAAGACAATTTCATAAAAGACACCTGGAAAGACCAATCAGGTATCTCTCCATAGCCGCTAGTTGATGTGGAGTTAATTCTGAATCTCCTGCCATACCGTGAACTTGTTTACTGTTTTTGCCCTTAAGTTTGCCCTCAGTCAAGATGGTGTATCGTGTTTCAGCATGGTGCCATCTTGATTACTGTTTCCTGATAACAGCATATATAAACTCCTAAATCCTGATCTCCATTGCTTGAGTCTTGTGTTAAGCTCCGCTGTGCAGTCCTCTACCTGAACTTGCTTTGCTTGTTAGTTCCTCACTTTGCGGTTTACCCTGCATACTCTGATACCTACATATCGCTCAACTGTGCTTCTCCTGACCTTGCCTGGATCCAGTCTACATCTCTGCTGCCTCCTGTTCCAGTCTACATCTGTCTTCGCTGTGCCCAAGCCAGTCCAAGCCATTGACTTCCAGCTGTATCCACTAGTATCGTGACAGGATACTCAAGCCTAAAAAATGGAGTCCGCTGGGGCTGGTAGTCCGGAAGCTCGCTTCAAACAGCTTCAAACTGCTATGGCTAACATGCGCACCGAGATGCAAGCATTGAAAACTAAATGTGATGCTTACGAAGGCCAGACTGGTCATAATATCCAAGTGTATGGACAAGCGATCCAGGAACTACGCGAAACGGTGCACGCATTATCCGACCGGATGGTCCACCTGGAGAGTCAAGCCTCTGGACCACCTACTTCGGTGCCTGTCATGAGCCCGAAATTGCCACCCTTCAGATTCGGCGGAGATCGTGACAAATTCCGGGGTTTCCTCAATCAATGTGACACACACAGACACACACACAGACACACACTGACACGCACACAAAGACAGACACAGACACACAGACACACAGACAGACACACATATACACAGACACACACACACAGACACAGACAGACACACAGACACACACTCACAGACACACACTCACAGACAGACAGACACACACTCACAGACACACACTCACAGACACACACTCACAGACACACACTCACAGACACACACAGACAGACACACTCACAGACACACACTCACAGACACACATACAGACACACACACACAGACACACACACACAGACACAGACACACACAGACACACACACATACACACAGACACACATACACAACAGACATACACAGACACACATACACACAGACACACATACACACAGACACACATACACACAGACACACATACACACACACAGACACACACACACACATACACACACACACACACACACATATACACACACACAGACACACACACAAACACACACAGACATACACAGACACACAGATGAAACATTTTTGATGTTCTTAGTTCACATTTTTGATCAAAACTGCTTAAGCCCAACTAGCAATCAGCAAGGGGACCTCAATACAGGTGAGAACCTGCACCTTGGGGCCTGCTCAGACCTCCATACTTCAGGGAGTGAAGGTTCCAGCTACTAAACACACTGTATTGATTTAAAAGCCTGTGCAGGTGGGTGGAGTGCGGAAAACCAAGGAGGAGGCAGCCGCTGCTCCATACACACTGACCGCCTCCTCGGTGATCAGTACTTCACGCTGCCTGCGCTGCTTACTATCGTAGGCCTCGGGGCTCACTGCCGCAGAGTTTGTGGCCCACTGTGATGCGGGTCGTATCCTGGTGGGCCTCGAGCTTCTCAGCGGAGGAACGAGAGAGAAGAGGTGAGTAACTTTTTATAGTTTTAAATAACAGGTTGCATGTATATGGCTATGGGGGCATGTCTAAACCTAAACCTATTTATATACCTAAAGGGGTCATGTATATGCCTACAAGGGGCATGTATACATTTACAGCATACATGCCAACTCTCCCGTTTTTAGCGGGTGGGTCCCGCTATTTGGGGTCCCCCCCCCCCGCCCTCCCGGGGGAGTTGGCATTTCTCTCGCCGGCAGTAGGGGGCGGGGGTCCGTTAAATGGCCGCGGCGTCAGAGTAGCGCTGGTGCGCTACTCTGGCGCCGCCGGTCCGTTCCCACGGGCGGGTGAAGCGGGCGCAGGTCTGCTCACCCGCTCGCGGTCTCACTGTGCGGGGAGGAGGCAGTAGGAGCGCTCCCTCCTCCCCCTGTTTTCCGGCGTTGTCGGGGGAAACACACAGATCAGGGCCGGGGGAAGTGCCCGCGCGCGCTTCATTCCCCTGCGGCTGAGGAATGGGGCGGACGGCCGGAGCTCGGGACGGGTCAGTAAGGGGAATTTTATTTTTTATTTTTATTAACTACATGGGGGGCTCGCCTGGCACAAGGGGGGAACTACCTGGCTCTACAATGGGGCAACACCTGGCTGGCTACAAGGGGGCAATCCGGGCCGGGCAAAATTTCAACACCGGGCTGGCTACAAGGGGGCACCTACCGGCTGGCTACAAAAGGGGGCACACCTCCCGGGGCTACAAAGGGCACTACCTACCAACACAAAAGGGGGGCAACTACCTGACTATTAAAGGGGGCACTACCTGGTAAAAAAGGGGGCAACCCCTGGCTAAAAAAGGGGGGGATCTCCCTAGCTACAGAGGGGAAATCTACCTTGCTACAAGGGAGCATCTACCTCCTTAAGGGGTACTACCTTTTTTATGGGGGCAACTACCGGGCTAAAGGGCATCTACCTGGCTTTCTTCAAAGCCTTTGTATTAGGCGAGTGGGGTGTGGGTTTTTTTTAGGGGGGTGGCAAACCCAAAAATATGGGTGTTTTATGCAATTTTTTGCCACGGCCGCTACACACCCGCCCTCTTTACTCCCTTTTCCATTTTCAAAAGTTGGCAACTAATTTTACATGGGTGAAAATACCTCAGGGGTATGCAATACCATAAGGATTTTCACTTTCAGAGGATTTATTACATAAAGGAAGTTATATACTTACAGGAGGTTTTTATACACTTTCATGGGCATGTATATCCCTACAGGGGGCATTTATATACCTACAGGGGCATGTATTTATACTACAAGGGGCATTTATATCTAAAGGGGGCTGCATATATCTACAGGGGCATGTATACAGGGGGCAGTATACAGTTACAGGGGGAATGCATATACCTACAGGGGCTGTATACGGCTACAGAGGGCATGTACATATCTACAGGGGGTAGCATACAACTACAGGGGACATGCATATACCTACAGAGGGCAGTATATGGCTGCAGGGGACTAGTATATTCGGCTACAGGGGGCATGCATACAGGTACAGGGAGCATATATATACCTACAGGTGGCTGTATATGGATACAGGGGGCATGGGGACATTACAGGGGACATTATAGGGCTAGATGTGGCATGTATATACAGCTACATGGGGCATCTATATTGGTAGAGGGGGCATGTATATACGGCTACATGGGGCATCTATATTGGTACAGGGGGCATGTATATACGGCTACATGGGGCATCTATATTGGTACAGGGGGCATGTATATACCTACAGGGGGCAGTAAATGGCTTGATGGGACATGTATATACCTACAGGTGGCTGTAAGCAGGTACAGGGGGCATATATATATATATACTTACAGGGGGCATGTATATACCTACTGGGAGCTATATATGGCTAAAGTTGACATGTATACCTACGGGGAGCATATATATCTACAAGGGGCTGTAATAATAATAATAATAATCTTTATTTATATAGCGCCAACATATTCCGCAGCACTTTACAATTTGGACAAAATAAATACATTGAACAATGAAAAGCTACTTACAGATGAGACACATGGGGAGAGGGCCCTGCTCGCAAGAGCTTACAATCTATTAGGTTGTATGGGTAAGACTAAGGGTAAGAAGTGCTAGATTTACAATGGTCCAGCCATGTGACATAAATATGGGGTTGTTATACGTAGAATTCGGATGAACCTGCCACCCTCTATATACATCTATATACAGTTAAGTGCACAAGGGAGTGTGGGGGGAGGGGGGGGCGTGTTAGCATTAGGGATTCTGGTAGGCCAGAGTGAGAAGATGTGTTCTCAGGGCCCTTTTAAAACTGTGAGGGTTGTGAATGTGCCTGATTGTCCGCGGTAGCATATTCCAGAGAATTGGTGCCGCACGTGTGAAGTCTTGGAGACGGGCATGGGAGGTTCGGATGATTGAGGAATGTAGTCTGATATCATCAGCAGAGCGGAGAGCACGGGTAGGGTGGTAGACAGAGACTAGGGAGGAGATGTAGGGAGGAGCAGCGCTGTGGAGAGCTTTATGAGTGAGAGTGATGAGTTTATGTTGTATCCTGTACTGGATGGGCAACCAGTGCAGTGACTGACACAGGGTAGAGGCATCAGTATAGCGGCTGGAGAGAAAGACAAGCCTGGCTGCTGCAGGGGGAGACCGATAAGCAAGGAGTTGCAGTAGTCAAGACGAGAAAGAATAAGAGCAACAATGAGAGTTTGAGTTGTTTCCACAGTGAGAAAAGGACGTATTCTGGAGATGTTCTTAAGGTGCAGGTGACAGGAGCGGGCAAGTTATTGGATATATGGGGAGAAGGTCAGATCAGAATCTAGTATAACCCTCAGACAGCGGGCCTGCTTCCTAGGAGAAATGGTGGTACCACACACTGAGACAGAAAGGGCAGGGTAAGGTCTGTTAGTAGATGGTGGGATGACTAGAAGTTCAGTTTTAGTGAGGTTTAGTTTAAGATACAGGAGGACATGATGTCAGAGACAGCGCAGACAGTCACTGGGTTTTGTCGGGGAGGATGTGTCCTGGGGGGGGTGTAAATTTTGGGTTCTCAGCGTAGAGTGGACTGGAAGCCAAAACTGCTGGGTTGTCCCCAAAGGGGGGCTGTTCCTACAGGGCCTTTATTTCCGGGGCAGGGGGGATTAACATTAAGGACCCCAAAATTTCTTACAGGGGCTTTTTGTACCTAAGGGGGGGATAAGCAGGTCTCTATTCCAACAAAAAGGGTATATTTTTGAGGGATTAGTACCCTACCCCCCACGTAAATGTTTTTTCCTTTGTTGGGCTGGGTTTGGGGTTTTTTATGGGGGCCCAAAGCCTGGGGGACTCGCTCCAAACTCCCCCCAGGTTTACTCTCAGATAAAAGGGGCAGGCCTGGGTTGGGCGGTCACTCCAATTTCACCCAGGGCTTACCGGGCCCTTTAAAAGGGGGCAGAGCCTGGGTTGGGGGGGTCGCTCCCAAAACTTAGCCCAGGTTCTTCCGGGAGATAAAAGGGTCAGGCCTGGGTGGGAGGTCCCTCCAATCTCCCCCCCAGGTCTTACCACCAGATACAAGGGTCAAGCCTGGGTGGGCGGTCGCTCCATCCCAGCCCAGGTCTTTACCCCCGATAAAAGGGTCAGGCCTGGGGGGGCGGTCGCTCCAATACCCAGCCCAGGTTTACCACCAAAATACAAGGGGCGAGCCCGGGTTGGGGCGGGTTTTACTCCAATACTCCAGCCCAGGTCTTAACCGCCAGTTTTAAAAGGGTCAGAGCCTTGGGGGGGGGCGGTCCCGCTTTTTTTTTCCCAAAACCCCACCCAGTCTTACCCGCCAATTTTTTAAGGGTTCAGGGAGCCTGGGTTTGGGGCGGTCCCCTCCAATACTCCCCGCCCAAAGGTCTTTTCCCAAAGATAAAAGGGGCAGGGCCTGGGTGCGGGGGGGGTCCCCCTCAATACTCCACCCAGGGGGTTTTCCCCAATAAAAGGGTCCGAGCCGGGATGGGAGGTCCCCAATACTCCACCCCGGTTTTCCCCCGATAAAAGGGTCAGGCCTGGGGGGGTGGGGTCCCCCCCTCCAATACTCCCCATCCCCGGTCTTTCCGGCCGATAAAAGGGTCAGGCCTGGGGGCGGGGGTCACCCAAAAATCCAGCCCAGGTCTTATCCCCCAGATAAAAGGGTCAGGGCCTGGGGGGCGGCGTGCCTTTAAATCCGCCCGGTCTTTAACCCCCAGATAAAGGGTAGGGGCCCGGGGGGCGGCGGTCCCCCCCCTCAATATTTCAGCCCGGGGCTACCGGCCGATAAAGGGTCAGAGCCTGGATGGGACGGTCGCTCCAATACTCCAGCCCAGGTCTTATCCCCCAGATAAAAGGGTCAGTGCCTGGGTGGGGCGGTCGCTCCAATACTCCATCCCAGGTCTTACCGGCCAGATAAAAGGGTCGGAGCCTGGGGGACGGGGGTCCATACCCAGCCCCGGGCTTACCGGCCGATAAAGGGTCAGAGCCTGGGTGGGGCGGTCGCTCCAATATTCCAGCCCAGGTCTTATCCCCCAGATAAAAGGGTCAAGCCTGGGTGGGGGTTCCTCCAATATTAGCCCCGGTCTTATCCCCCAATAAAAGGGGGCAGAGCCTGGGTGGGGGGGGGCGCTCCCCTACTCCATCCCAGGTCTTACCAGCCCGATAAAAGGGTCAGGGCCGGGGGCGGCCCGTTTTTAATACTAAAGCCCAGGGCTTTCCAGCCAGATCAAGGGTCAGGCCTGGGGGGGCGGGGGGCTCCAATACTCCATCCAGGTCTATCCCCCCCAAAAAAAGGGTCAGACCTGGATTGGACGGTTCCCCCTCTAATACTCCAGCCCAGGTCTTATCCCCCAGATAAAAGGGTCAGAGCCTGGGTGGGACGGGAGCTCCCCTACCCACCCCGGTCTTACCGGCCAGATAAAAGGGTCAGAGCCTGGGTGGGGCGGTCGCTCCAATACTCCAGCCCAGGTCTTACCGGCCAGATTAGAGGCAGCTGGTGCAGGAGGTTTGTTTCTGGACCCGCCAAGCTGTGGGGCTGTGAGGGCCTGAAAGTGCGCTGCAGCTGTTGTTGAGCCTGTTATATTGCATTTTGTCTTCCTGAAGCAAGAACTTTCTGTTATACGGACTTGTCTATGCTGAAGTCAAGCTGAATTTATTTTGCACCAGTGGACTTTAAAAATAAAAGCATCTTTATTTACTCCTTTTTTCTACTACAATCCTGTTGCATGTGCTTGCCTTTGTGCTGACCCCGCACACTACCTATTGGGGGCCGATAGACCGACTTAAAAGGGGGTTCACCTATCTGCCTCCCTAGTTTGGGGAGTTGTGCCCACCTATTATATTGGGGTTTATTTCCCTACGAAGGACAAAAAGAAGAGAAAATTTTTTGGCCCCAAATGAAGCACTTTTACTGTGTGGGGCAAAATGGGGTCGTTCTTACCATTGGGGGCACTGGGGGGGGATTTGTACGAAGGTGGGGGGGGGAAAATTTTTAGGGGAATGCTGGAAAAGTAAGGCACATAACAGACAATGCTCTTACCTGGAAGTCGTGAGCAGGATGGAGAAATAGGAGATCTACAGAGAGAACGAGGGTGTGGAAGGAAGCTCTGCAGCTGCGGGACTTTAACCCTATACTCACACACGTTTAACCCTTATTACCATGGGTCTTTTTCCCTTTTTCCACAACTCCCCGGGCCCCTGCCCCCCGGGCTCATCACTCCCTATTTGTGTCACCATAAACATTGACTGTTGCTTTTAATACATAGACGCTAAAACGAAGCTGAAGTTGGTTTCTTATTCACCAGTTTCTTATTCGCTGCCCAAAAATTTTTTGTTTTTTAAAGGGGTAATAAATTAAAAACTTACCTTTAAGTCAATACAGTGAGTGGACCAAGGACAAAACCGTTGAAACAAGCCCGGGAAAACTAACGTGGCATAAAATGGGCACAAAAAAACCAAAACTAAGATTTAAAGGGGGAAATGGCTTTTGGGCCAGCTGATCCCCACACTGTATTCATACCAAGACATATACCACATATCAAATTCAGTTTACTCCAGCCTGGCCCAAATTGATTCTGGGCACTAAAACTGGCAAAGTGGGCAGACGGGCAGTTTTCACAGATTTGAATAAATAACTGGTGTTATCAAAGGGTTACATGGCTTTGGGCCACTGATCTCACACTGACATAACACCAAGAGGGAGGCCCCGCATCAAATTCAGTTTACTCCAGCCTGGCCCAAAGTGATTGCTAGATATTACAGCTCATATAAAAGTGATAAAACAGGGCGACTCTGCAGCAGAATGACGGAACTCCAGTCTCCTCAATGGGTTTTTTGCCCTAAGTTTGCATTAAGGGCAACATTACCCAACACGCCACACGGCCAGTTTTTTGTTCTATTTTGCGTCAAACCCCCACATTTTACCGCCTTATCTTGTTGTAACTGGACTTGTCATACACCAAAACTAGGCGCATTACCACCCGTGAACAACACTTTTGGTAATGCACCAAAATAGGTGCACCTGTGACGCCCCGTTGCGAAATTCGCCTATTGAAGGCGCCTTACATAGGTTATGACACCCCCCGTTCACGCAATGAGCCTCGAAGACGCAAATCCATATGCACCAATGATATACTATGTGCCGAGGTGTTGAGCAATGCGCCCTTTTTTGATGCAATGCGCCCTTTTTTTGATACAATGCCCCCTTTTTTGATGCAGTGCGCCCTTTTTGGATACGATGCCCCCTTTTTTGATACGATGTGCCATTGTAGGCACATTAAGTAATCTATGCAAGCTATACCTGACGCCAATTTTTAGAACGTTCGGACATTCATCTCACTTTAGCACTGATTTAATGTGTCAAAAACTGGCATAGATAACGCCACTTTTCGGACATTTCGCCCTTAAAACGGGCAGACGGTTTCTACTTATTCTGAATAGAATAAAGCTTCTGTGTCCGAAGATCGTATGAATTCCTGTTTTAATTGGATTGGATAAAGTTTTCTTGCCATGAAAATGATGGGTCCCCTACGATGGGTTGATGTGAGAATCCAAGGACTACAATTTGCCCAAATGGTAATTTTCCTCCCCACATATAGTGTTAGGGTGCCAGTTTGACCTGAAGGCAAAACCAAATGTGAACATTCTCAAGGTTTTTATGATCTCATTTAATATATAATAAAACTGGGGTTATGTTTTTACTTAGTGTCTTCTGCCTGTATTGTCTGGAGAAACAATGACTTTCCACCTGTCTGGAGAACAGAGTGCTGGAAATAGGTTGTAACTATTCATCATTATTCTGCTCGCTATGGAACATCGCAATTCTTTAAACATAAGGGCGACATGTATGAACGTGATTTACGCCTATTTCTGGCCGTATCCTGCGCCCCACCGTCCCGAATCGCGCTGTCTGACAAAAAGGACGCATGGATGCGATGTTAGGCCAAGCGTCCGCCACTTTCAGATGCGCCCCCGCAGGTCATCGTACGATGGCGAGTCGGCAAAAGTGCGTCCATTGCAGCTCGCCAGTCTCCGGACAGGCAGACCTGTTGATTCTGATCCGGCGGACAGGACGAAGTGAAGCGAGAACGTAACATGAGAGAAACATAGAAAGATCGCAACAAAATATCTCGGCGCTCACTCCATGCGGCATGGAGTCTGATTCCAGAAAAATCGCCTTTAATTAGATGTAAAAACATTATCATAAAAAGAGCTCAAACTTTAAAAAAAAAAAGAAAAGAAAAAAATCACTTTCCAAAAATCCAGAACGGCGCAATATCAGGAATTAGGATCTTGGAAAATGCCAGGAAATACAGAAATTCAAATTCTGTAAGCGCTTCTCATTGGTCGCAGAAACCAGCCATCAGAATAGGATCGACAGACCCATTATAAACCATGGAGGAGTATGGACCTATCAATGCAAAGGCGGACAGTTCAAAATACATAAAAATGCAGAAAAGAGCTGATTGGTTGAACTAGCAGGGCTTGGCTATCCCGCCAATCAGAGCGCGAGCTACTTCTTCCCATTGTTAACTATGGAGAGATCGGGGCAATGAAATCACGGCGCTCAGCGCCGTGCGGCATGGATATGAATAAAAAAATCATTTTTATTAATGTGTAAAATATTATCTGTAAAAGAAGCTGAAACCTTCTGATAAACATAAATCAATCAAATCCGAACAACAGCGGTTGTCGCCGAGACCGGACGCTACATAAGGAATTGGGATATAGAGAATTGCCGGCAAATACCAGTAATTCAAATCCTGTAAAGCTCATCTCATTGGTCGGCAGAAACCAGCCAATCAGAATAGGAGCAACAGTGACCCATTATAAAGCTATGGATAAGTATGGACATCAAAGGAAAGGCGACAGTTCAAATTACAGAAAAAAAGGCAGAAAAGAGCTGATTGGTTGAGCCTCAGCGGCAGATATAATCCACCAATCATATGTAGTGCGTCTATTTTGAGTGGAGAAAGAAGGCGCCCTAAAAGTATTACTAGTCTATGGGAAATAGTCTAGGACTGTGATTGGTTGGGGAAGAGGGGCTCGTCCCAGCTTAGCCAATCAGCGGCTGAGCTACCTTCTCATAGAGTTTCTATGGGAAAAGAAATGCAGAGGCGAGCTCAGTTTGTGATTGCTAAATTAAAAGAGGCGCGGTTATTTGGACCAATGGGATAGCGAGTGACGCTCTTATGGTTTTTCTATTGCAATCTGTAATAAAACTATACATGGTCGAAATCAAATGATAAGACTCCCGAAGTTGTACCGATCTGTATATAAAATGAATAATAATATGGGGCTAACGAAAAAAAAATAATAATTCAATAAATTCATTTTTATTTATTTATTTTCGTTAGCAATGATCAAAAGTATGGTTCAATGAAAAATAAAGAAATACAAATGAATTTATTGAATTAATATTTTTTTTGCTTTAACTCAAAGTGAGCGCTCGTACATGCCTCGGAGTTTTCGAGCGCGCCGCGTGCCGCCCCGAAACGCCCACACCGCGACCACACCGCCCATTGCCCGCCCCTTCATGCGGGGCACATCTGAAAAAGTGGGCGACGCTCCCGCCTAACAATCGCATCCAGCGTCCGACAGCGATTCGGACGGTAGGGGAGCCAGGATACCAGAAAACCAGCCGTAAATCCCGTTCAAACATTCGCCCTTAATGTTTAAAGTAAATGCGATGTTGGGGGGGGGCCATGAGCAGAATAATGCTGAATAGTCTACAACCTATTCCACCTCTGTCACCAGACAGGTGAAGTAATTGCTTCTCCAGACAATACAGGACAGAAGACACTAAGTAAATAATAACCCCAGATTTTAATTATATATTTTAATGTAGATCATACAAACCTTGAAGATATGTTCACACTTTTGTTGTGGCTTCCAGGTCTTAAAGTGGAGCCATAACACCATCTGTGGGAGGAAAAATACCATTTGGGCAAATTGGAATGTCCATTGACTTCTCACATCACCCAATCAAAGGACCCATCATTTTCATGGGAAAGAAACTTTTATCCAATCCAATAAAACAGGAATTTTATGATCGATCTTCGCACAGAGCTTTAATCTATTCAAACTTATTAGAAACCGTCTGCCGATTAATGTAACATTCAGGGCAAAAACCCATTTGAAGGAGACTGGAGTTCCTCTTCTTCTTTGCAGAGCTCCGCCAGCTTTTAATCACTTTTATTGAGCTTGTAATATCCTAGAAACCACTTTGGGCCAGGATGACTAAACTAATTTTGATGTGGGGCCTCCCTCTTTGTGTTATGTCAGTGTGAGATCAGTGGCCCAAAGTCATGTAACCCTTTGATAACACCAGTTACCTACCTGCCTGTCTGCCCACTTTAAAGGGACACTGCCTCCAGAAAGGAGGATTTTTGGTAAAACTAATATTCCTGGAAAACGCTATTTATTTTTAAAACCGTATCTGGGCAATTTTTGTATTTTGGCAATTAAAAAATTCATATAAAATATTTATCCTTCTGGTAACTGTGATATATAACTTTTTTAGTACAGCCAGGCAGACTAACCTCACTTTAGATCATCTGCCCTACTTTGTCTCTATATAGTGTAATTAAAAATAAAATGACACAGTGATTGCTCTATTGTTCTCTCCACAGAAATAGATAAGAATATCTACAGAGCGAACAGTAAATAAAAGATAAATAGTTTGAACTCTTTCTGCCCTGGGTGTGGGGAGGGGGGGAGGGAGGAGGGATATCTAAACCTGCCAGGTAATGTTCTATTAACACACCCACAGTCTGAAAGAAGATACCATAAATCAATGTCTCCCGCTGCTATCAGAGCTCACAGAACAAGTCAGTTGAACAGCCAGGAAGTCTTACACTAAGATGAAAAAACAAAAAAAAAACACCCCATACAAACAAACAGCATAGAAAAGCTTTAATGTTGCTTGACACTAATGTATGTAACATATCATGAAATGTAATTAATACCCAGAGCTTCTTGGTGCAGCGTGAACCAAACTGAATTTTATGAGGGGTATCCCACTTGGTATGAATGCGTGTGGGATCAATGGCCCAAATCCATTTAACCCTTT
Source organism: Phyllomedusa bahiana (assembly GCA_025379985.1). Lineage (NCBI taxonomy): Eukaryota > Metazoa > Chordata > Amphibia > Anura > Hylidae > Phyllomedusa > Phyllomedusa bahiana. Next base: position 23,813 of record JAODAL010052334.1, read on the forward strand.
AAAAACCACCAGTTACTTATTCAAATCAGTGAAAACTGGCCCGTCTGCCCCACTTGGGTGCCAGTTTAAATGCCCAGAAATCACGTTGGGCCAGGATGGAAATAAACTGAATTTTATGTGGGGGCATCACTCTTGGTATGAAGGCAGTGTGGAAACAGTGGCACAAAGGCATTTAACCCATTAAATCTTAATTTTATTTTTTTGGCCGGTTATGTCCTTTTATGCCAGCTGTTAGTGTTTTACACGCACGCCACCGCTTGATTCAAACTGGTTTTGTCCTTGTCACATCAATGAATATAAGTTTTTCTATTTATTATCCTCTTAAAAAACAAAAAAATATTTGCAGCGAATAAGAAACTGGTGAATAAGAAACCAACTTCAGCTTCGTGAAGCTAAAAGGCTTTTTTTCACTCTCAGGTGAATTATTTTTCGGATTTTTTTTCCATAATAGATGAGACGTTATGTATAGAAATCTCTATATCGTGTGACCAGGCGCCAGGTTTTGTGGTGGACGGCTGACACGGGTCACAGAGGGGCCTCAGTGGAAGGAGTCCCCCCCTCCCCACCCCGATGGTGTTGGTTCTAGGTTACTGACACCCGATTAGTAATAGTAGAGCTGCTGGCAAGCAGTGTGATTCAGGCCGGCTTTTTACTGGGTGCACTGAATACTTTCATATATCCAGGCCAGGTGAACCTATACACAGCCAAGAGGCGTAGGTGAGAGGGGTGTGGCTCCAATCCTGGAGTGTTGTTTCCAGATAGAGAGGCTGCTGATCCCTGCTCTGCCTTTAAAGAGACGTTCGTCCTCACTCCAGGGTCGCGGCTAGCTCCGCTTTTATGTTAAAGACTTGCGAAAAACAAGTCAATTTGGCAATATTTGTCCATTACATGTGTCCTGCCTATTCCTAGATATCCCTTCTTGTAGGGTCTGCATCATCGCTCCTCAGGTCACTATAGCTACAGAACCTTGATGAATCTCTCCTGATAGGCTGCTCTGCGCTGGTTCTTATAGCTACAGACCCTTTATCTCTCCTGATAGGCGCCAGCACTGGTTTGCTATAGCTACAGACCATGTTCTTTCCTCCGATAGGAGGCTGCCAGCGCTGGATGCTATAGCTACAGACCTGTTCGACTCTCCCTAAAGGCGACAGCACTGGTTGCACATAGCTACAGACCTGTGAGAATCTCTCCTTATAGGCTGCCAACACTGGTTTGCTAATCTCAGACCTGTTCTATCTCTCCTAAGGCTCCAGCTCTGGTCGCTATAGCTACAGACCTGTTTCTAATCTCATCCTGATAGGCAATGCCAGCACTGGTCGCCTATAGATACTGACCTGTGTGAATCTCTCCTGATATGGCTGTCAGCACTGGTTGCTAAAGCTACAGACCTGTTTTCAGTCTCCTGATGGGCTGCCAGCACTGGTCGAGCTACAGCACAGACCTGGTTTCTACTGTAGTCCTAGTAGAAGCCAGAAAACATGGGCCCCTGAAATTCAAAATAAAGCTAGAACACAGGACTGAGGGAGAGATTTTATTATTATATTATTTATTTTAAAGCGCCATTAATTCCAGGGCGCTGTACATTCGAGGGGGTGTTACATACATTACATAAGTCAAACGAGTACAGTGATAAAGGATAATGAAAAATGCACGACAGAGGAAGAGAGTAGGACCCCTACCCCGCGAGGCCGGCTTACAACTCAAGAGGGGAAAGAGACAGGAGGTGAGGAGATGAATCAATGGAGTGAGACATCCCCTTTTAGGGTATGTTCACACAATGTATCGTGGTGCATACATTACATCGTGTGTTTTGGGAGTCGCGCATACCCCTCCTTCGCCCCTCCGCCCCAAGACAGTGCATTACAGCAGTGCGTATCACTTATCTCCCCGCGCGTACAATACGATAGGGGGACGAGGCGTAATCCATAGTTCTCTATGAGAGCTATGGATTACCGTAATTATGGGGCGCATTTCGCCGCATATAAAGCACAATACACGGCGAAATGCGCTCCAAAATAAGCCATGTGAACAAAGCCTAAAAGATGAGAACAACCTGTTATATGTTGACCCCTTTGCTTTAAGAAAGTCCATCTTTATTTTACGCCATTATTCCTGCTGAAGAAAGTGTTTGTCGGTGATGTCTGTGATGGAGCTGAACCCCACTGTATATATATATATGGGGATCACCAACACTATAAATCACAGCTTTGCCACTTGGAATGCGTTTTTTCTTCTCAGTG
>JAODAL010052335.1:0-26052 GCA_025379985.1 Phyllomedusa bahiana
GCTGCCCCCCCCATGACACTCATATGAGAAACCTACATTTCCCACCCTTGTTGATTTCGGGGCCACCAAACTTACCGCGTGATTGTTGTTTGTTTCCACAAAATTTTGGGGGCCCCCAATGGGCTAATGAAAAATTTTTTTGTTTCGAAATTTCTTTAGGCATCACAATACTTTTCCCGGAGATCTAATTGTCCAGCAATATCTTATTTTTGATTCTGTGATATCCGGGATCACAACCCTTTCCCAAGTCTCTTGTCTGATACATTTTTCAACGTGAATTTTGGAAATATGATGCCAATTCTTCAACCTCCCATGGTGCAATACTTGGGGAAGGCTTTCGCCAAAAAAAATGAATGTACCTTCTGCTAAGTTATACAGGGTGCTAAAACGGAAAATCTGGAAATAAATCTGCTGCATTAGTGGGGTCAGTCTGTATAAACCCCTTAAATGGGTAGGAAACTATCCTAGAACCCATCTTTCAATTCGGCTGATGCTTTGATCGATGGAATATAAAACACCAGGGATTGTTTTTTGTTATAATTTAAAAAATCAAGCCCATAGAGATGATAGAACCTTTACATCCCCAAACAACAGCCAAAGCCTCTTTCTCAGACTGAGAAGAACTTCTTTCCACATCAGTAAAGGATCTGCTTGCATAATGTCGTCGCCTGTGCGTTGTCTCTGCACTTAATCCCACGGGGCTGGCATCAACAATAATTTGAACTTGTGTAGTAGGCTTGATATAGGCTAAAGTTGTGGCACAGGTAAGCCACCTCTTAAGTTAATTAAATGCTCCTTGTTCCAAAAACCCACACTTCCAAGGAAAAGTTTTATATTAACTGTCCGGGTTCACTGACATCCCCCCAATCTAAAAAATTTGCAGAGTAATTCACAACCCAAGAAAACTGCATATTTTTTCGGGGTTTTGGGCTTCAGACACAGCTTTAATTTACTGTCCCCCGATCAACCCTTGAAAGACAACATGGCCCTGAAAGTCATGAACTTCTTGTGCCCCTGTGGTTTGTTCCCCACAAATTATATCATTTAAAAATTTTATGTACCCTTTCACACCTCTGAAACATTTGCTGAGTTCATTTTAAGGCCCGGGGTGCTGGGGATATGTCAATACAGTCTCTTATACCTAAAAAGACCTTTAGGGCTTGCAACTGAAATAACTCTAATGGGGGGTTAAATTTCTTTTTGATGATAACCCCATTTAAAAATCCAATTTTCGAGAAGCATTTGCCCCATTCATCTCATATAGAACATCTTTAGTAGTGGGTATTGGTTGTCTTTGAGTGCAACTTGGTTAGCACATACCATGTCCTCACAGATCCGAATATCAGTTCCCTTTAGTACAACAACTAAAGGAAACCCATAGGCCCTTTTTCAGTGGTTTGAATCAATTCCATATTTGAAAGTTTTTCCCCCACAGTGATCTCAGGTTTAAAAGGGGAGTCACATGTTGGTTTTGCAATATGTTTTACATGTGGATCAATTGAAGCTATAACTGAAAATTTTTTAAGTTCGAACCCCCAAAGGGGGCAACCCTTTTAAATTTCACTTACAGTGAAGAAAAAAGAACAACATGTTCACATTTGCACTGTCTGCATCAAGTCCAATCTTTAATATGCCTACACTACTGTTCAAAAGTTTGGGGTCAACCAGACAATTTTTTGTTTTCCTGAAAACTCATCCTTTTTATTTACAAATGAGTTGCAAAATAATAAAATTTCCAGACTTGAAAAGTTTTAAATATGTTTTTAAAATTGAAATAAAAATTTCAACTTTTCATTCAGCTTTTAATTTCTGGGTAAACTGGAGAAATTTCACCCCAGCTTCCCAAAACCCCTCCCACAAGTTGGATTGGCTTAAAGGGGGCACTTTTTGGTACCAACTCAACTGCTCCCACAAAGCTCAAGGGGGTTAATCTTGACTGCGGGCCACTCCTTTACAATAAAATACCAGCGCCTGTTCTTCCCTAAATATTTCCTTTTTTATTTATACACTTATGTAGATATTGATTAAAACCCCGACGTTTGCACTAGAATAGTCATTTATCACTTAAACAATTTAAGTATATTTCTGATTCTTTTTAAATATTAAGCTTCTTTAAAAAAAATTCTAAGTACCCAAACTTTTTAAGGGTATGTTTTTCCATAGCATTTCCCGTGCCTAGCAAAGTGGACCCTATGTCACCAAAACAAAAATTTTAGCCCACAATGGGTTCTTGCCCCCTGTGTTTGGAAAAGTATATAACTTCCCTTTTTAGTTTTTTAATACAGAACCAATGTGTAAATCGCTTATTGGTTTTGAAAAATTTTAAAGGGTTGTTTTTCTCTTTTTAGAGTATTCCAAGAAGCTAACCATAACATTGACTGAGCCACGGAATATATGTTCAAAATCATTTCTTTACGCAGTATAACTTTTCTTTTGCAGGGAATCCTTTTTTTTTATTTCCAGGGGATGATTTAACAGACACTGCAAGTGCCCATCTTACCACGGGCGTCCCACATTTTTTTTTTGTCCCACAGGCAGTTCGACTTGTGGCCCCCTCTCCCAAAATTTCTACATTTTCGAAAAAAATCTTTCTTTTTTTTTCCTTGTGTTCCTATTATCATAGAGTTTGGGGGACCATTGCATTGAGACGTAGTCTCTTTGTTTTCAATGTGCGGGCCTGGGGCTAAGCAAACTCTTTGCCCTTTGCAGACTAACCATGTGAGACTTTTTAACAATAATTTTTTTTCTGAGGTGCAGAAGCACATTTTTTCCAAAAGCTTATCTCTGATTTTCTCCACTGTTTCCCCAAATCACCCTACTTTGCAAAATTTCAGTCTATTATAACTGTCAATGGTTTCTCCCCCTTTGTACATTTTCTAAACTGCAAAATTTTCATAGGAATATTTTTTTTTGGGTCAAAGTATCACTCATTGTTCATTGCGTCTCAAATGAATTTCCCCTTTTCCCCAGGGGTTCAAAGATTCCTGGGCCTGGCCCAGTAGAGCAGACATGGGTCTCTTCTGAGCAGTGCAGTCCTCCCCTTGACTGTAACATAAACTGAAAACCCTTTTTCCACTTTTCCCACGCGTGACAGATAGGTTTGGGCTCCAAACATCCAAAGGTCCCCTCGGGCCTTTTTAGGGGGGTGAGGGGGGCGAATCGCTCAGGGGGTCGGGGGTCCCTCACCCGAGGGGGGTGTGGCCCCTCGCCCCCGTGGTTAGCCCTAACCCTTTCACGGCCCTTGTAAAAACCCTCAGAGTAAAGCCCCAGCTGCAAACTTTATTCGATTGCCCCCCCTGCCTCCTTCCCTGATTACGGGGCTCATTTGGCGCTGAACCACAGCAGCGTCCAGGGGCCCCAGGCTTTTAGCAAAAGCCCCCGCAAAGTGAGTCTCGGGGTCCCGCCAGGGGGACCCCAGAGCTTATTAACGGCGTGATGACGTAATGCCGCTTACACGAAATCCCGCTCCCGGACCGGGCGCGCTGCGGGGTTTCCGGGAAAAGGGAATAGGTTTTTTTTTTTTTTTTATCCTTAACTACAGGGGGAAAAATTGGCTCAAGGGAAATGGTAAGGGGGGAACTGCTACAGGGGCAATGGCTACAGGGGACAAAATTGGCAACAGGGGGGAAATTTGGCTACAGGGGGACAACTCGCAACAGGGGACAACTGGCTACAGTGGGGAAAACTGGCAACAGGGGGAACTGGCTACAGGGGGCAACTATCATGGCTACAGGAGCAACTGGCTACAGGAGGCAAAACTGGCGACAGCGGGCAGCTGGCTACAGGGGGCAACTGACTAAGGGGGCAACTGTACAGGGGGGAAAGGCTACAGGGGGCAAGGCTACAGGGGGCCCCAAAATGGCTACAGGGACAACTGGCTCAGGGGGGAAAATGGCTACAGGGGGGAAAACTGGCTAAGGGGGGAACTAGCAGGGCTCAGGGGGCAAATGGCTACAGGGGGGGAAAAATTTCTACAGGGGCAACGGGTATAGGGTCAATGGGACAGGGGGGGCTACAAGGCTACAGGGGGAACTGGTACAGGGGGGAAAAAATGGCTACAAAGGGAAGCAAAAGGGGAAACTATCATGGCTACGGGGGAATGGGTACAGGGGGCAAAATGGTAAAGGGGCAAAAAGGGTATAGGGGAACTGGCTACGGGGGGCAACTCTCAGGGGGGAACTGACACAGGGGGGAACTGGGTAAGGGGCAACTGGCTACAGGGGACAACGGGCCCGGGGGCAAAACGGCACAGGGGGCAAAACGGCTACATGGGGCAGCTCTACAGGGGGCAAAAAATGGGCTACAGGGGGCAAAAATGGACAGGGGAAACGGCTCAGTGGGCAAAACTGGTACAGGGGCAAAACTGGGTACAGGGGGGGAAAATTGGTAAAAAGACAAATGGCTACAAGGGGGGGAAAAAGGCTCAAGGACACGGACAGGGGGGAACGGCTACAGGGGGAACTGGCTAAGGGGAAAAAATTGGTACAGGGGGCAAAAAGGCTACAGGGGGACAAACCCCTAAGGGGGGCAACTACCCAGGGGAAAATGGGTACGGGGGGAACTGGCACAGGGGCAACTATTAGGCTGCAGGGGCCCTGGCTACAGGACAAAACGGACAGCGGCAGCTGGCTACAAGGGCAATGACTACAGGGGGCAACTGACTACAGGGGAAAATCTACAGGGGACAACTGGCTACAGGGGGGAAAAAATGGGTACAGGGGGACAACGGTACAGGGGGCAAAACTGGCTCAGGGGCAAAACTGGTACAGGGGCAACTACAGGGCTACAGGGGACAACTGGCTACAGGTACAAATGCTACAGGGGGGAAAACTGGCTACAGGGCAACTGGCTAAGAGGGAATGCTCAGGGGAAAAAATATCAGGGACAGGGGAATGGCTAAGGGGGGAAAAGGGGTCGGGGCAAAACTGGCTACACCCGGGCAAATACTACAGGGGGCAATGGGGCCCAAAAACAACTATCATGGCTACAGGGGGGAATGGCTACAGGGCAAAAATGGCTAAAGGGGGGAAAACTGGGACAGGGGGCACGGTACGGAGGCAACTGGGTACAGGGGGAATGACACACCCCGGGAAAAATGGCTACAGGGGGGCAACGGGGTACAGGGGCAACGCTACAGGGGGCAAAACTGGGTACAGGGGCAGCTGGCTACAGGGGCAAAAGTACAGGGGGGGAAAAAATGGGTCAGGGGACAAATGGCTGCGTGGACAAAACTGGGGACAGGGGGAAAACTGGGGTACAGGGGGCAAACTGTTTCAGGGGGCAGCTGCTTTAGGGGGAAAAAAAATGCCTAAGGGGGGACCTTCTACAGGGGGCAAAATGGCTACAGGGACAAAACTGGTACAGGGGCAAAATGGTACAGGGGGGGAAATGGGAGGGGTACAGGGGGGAACTAGCAGGGACTGGGGGCAACTGGCCTTTCAGAGGCAACTACAGGCGCAGGGGGCAACTGATACAGGGGGAAAATATCATGGCTACAGGGGCAACTAAATGGGGTGCTGGGGGGGACTATCTGGGTTTCGGGCAGATTTCATGGGGTACGGGGGAACCTCGGGTACAGGGGCAACTATCATGGGGTACTGGGGGTACTGTGTTGTTACAGGGGGGGATTACATGGGTACAGGGGGGAACTATCTGGGGAAACATATTTACCGGGTTTGGGGGGGAGGGCAAATTTCCCCACTTCCCCGAGTGCAATTTTGCCTAAGGAAAAGGGCCCCGGGGCCCTAACTGGTAATTCAGGAATTTGCCATCCTTGTCATCAAATTAGGTATGAACACAGACCCAAATTAAGGCTGTTTTCTTTTTTTATGAAGCCTGCATAGACGATGAGCCACCCCCGCACCCAGCAAGCATATATAATATTGTAACATTTTGCATCCAGCAATTTAACACATTACTTTCCAACACACTACACCATTCCATAAAGCATTTTTTTTTGTTGTCAATGGTACTATTAAAAATATATATCTTGCCACCAAAAAACAAGCCATCATACATCTATGTAGACAGAAAATAAAAAGTTATGACTCTTGAAAGGCAGAGAGGAAAATATGAACACATCATAAACAATGCACCTGCTATTGTGGTACAAATTTCCCTACAAAAACCATGTGGGAAAATCCAGTGATACATTTTCACTGTCTATAGATATAATTTTTCTCTCTTGGATAATGTCTCTTTAGTATCTCCTTGATCCAGGACTTCTTCAGAATATGAAATAATTTGAAGTCTTCCATTTCCAAAGTCACATCTCATTTCAGAATCAAAGCATAGGAAAGGAAATCTCCTCCACTACTCCTCCCGGAGACAAAGGGCAACATGTCAGAAAAGAGTAGCAGTCAAGCCAGTTTTAAGGTGAATTAGATGAGTATATAGGGCCCCTGAATGAATGAACCTGTCAAAAATCTGGCATCTCGTATACCTTGCATAGTATAATTGATGCACCTAATCTAGATGCATAGCATAATTTAGGCGCATAGCATATCATTGCTAGCATATTTGATGCGCCTAATTTAGGTGCATTCAAATGTATCATGTTTGGTGTATAATGCGCCTAGTTTTGGTGTACTACAGTTAATTTATATGGAGAATAGGGTGTCAACAGTTGTTTGTTGCAAAATACACCACAAAAAATCGTGCAGCCCAAATGGGACATGTCGCCCAAAGTGTAGTTTTCTTCCAAGTACATCTGCCTCCTATCTACAATATAGCTTATATACAGTTAAATGGTTAAAATGAGCTGTACATCCGGTGAGTCTTAATGTGAAGAGGTCTAGAGATTAACGCTTTTGTTGTTGCTGAAAGAGCTTTCATCCTGAGAAGAGATATGTACACTTGGAGTATCGGATTAGTCTTGATATTTTGCCCTCGATGTATGGTAGAGAAGTCTCTGATGAATGTGAGCAGTAATCTCTGCACAAGAGAATGGTAGATAGTGAACTCGCTATATTCCATCCCCTAGCTTCACCAGTTGCATGTGGAGTCCCAGTGAGGAAGATGCAATGGATGTGCTTTAGGTAAGTTATTGACTGTACCTTCACAGATGACATATAGGGGATGACATATAAAAGGTCAAAACAAATTCTCCTCTCCAGCTCTGTGTAACATGTCTGCTCCACATGAGAGATACAGCAGAAAGACAGGAAGTGACTTCACAGAACAGGAGGAAAAGCAGAAAACATATGGGATTTAGCAACATTTTACATAACCATACACAAACAGTGTTCACAGGATGTCAGTAAACACATTAATCAAGGTATGTATCAGATATAACATTGAATACAATATATAATAAATGTATCCCAATTAGGAACCTTAACTTGGACAGCACACTTGAAAATGCTTTTTTTTTTCAAAAACATTGCTTCAATTATTGACTAAAGCTTTTTTGGTTTTTCATAATTTGAAAGATGAATACTGCAGTTTTTTTCAATTGATATTTGTTAAAGTTCTTATGTCTGGAGCCTGACACTGCATGCACCATTTTAGTATTACAAGGAAAAATTTCTTCTATGTTTGGACTGTTGTGCTGCTGATCTATATGCCAAGACCAATATCCCCTCCACTCTACAGTGACCATATAGTGATAAATTCTAGTTGTACACAAGCAATCTGCAGACAATTGTGTGATTACAGTGCAATTACATGCATGTTCTCACAGATGATATCTTCTCTGATGAATCGTACACTTTCCCATTTCTTCTCCAATCGGCCCAGACCACCATGAAGACTTCTTCTGACTATGATTTGCCTCTGCAGAATTTGCCACACAAATATCTTATGGTCCTCACTTTTCCAACACCTCCCTACCTATTCCTCACATCTATACAAGCTCACCACTTGCAGGGCCTCAAATGTTAATAATGATCACGTTGGTAGCCTACAGTAATAGTAATAGTACCCTTAAATAATAAAAGTGCACTCAATTAATTATAGAGCCACCTTTTGTGTTTCCAGTTGTAGTTTTTCGTCATATAATAGATAGCCCCACCAAGTTAGGGAAGCAGAAAGGTTTGAAAAAAAGTAGATAGCCCTGTAATGGGTTGCACCGCGGGCCGGGCCATGGACCGCGGTCGCACCCGCTTCCCCTTTAAACGGGTCCCCAGCGTGGACGGGGGCGCCGCGGGCTGCAGGGCCGGCCGCGGCGCCACACTTCCATCCACTCACCGGGCCTCGCTCCCGTCCGTCCTCGTCCCCTCCCGGGCTGGAATCCCATCGCGCGCCCCCTGGCGCGCGCGGCTCGTCCTTGTGAATTTAAAGGGACAGTGCGCCGGAAATTTGGGGTAATTACCGGGCGCTGTTCCTATATAAGTGTTGCACCCACGTCACTTCCCTGCTGTATCTAGTTGTCCCGAGCCATAGAGAAAGCTTCCTTAAAGTTTATTCCTGCTTACCGTGAAACCAGACCTCTCGCTACGTTTCCCAACCCGAACCTCTGCCCCTTTGCCCCTGACCTTCTGCCTGTCCCCGACCACAACCATTGCCGCCTGCCTGACTTCTGCCTGCCCACGACTACGATTCTTGGACTACGATTCTGTACCCACGCTGCACCTCGGCCCGCCACCGCAGCAAGTCACGTCAGGGGGACGACCGGTGCCTCACGCCGCAGCAATTTCCATCCTGCTTTGCGGCGGGCTCTGGTGAAAACCGGGGCTACTTAGATTCCGTTCCCTGGCGTGGCTTAACTACCATCGCTTGCGGTGGTCCGGCGGACCACTACCCAGCCGTCACAGTTAGATCCAGCCATGGATCCCCCAAGGTGCCCCTCCAAGCATCGCGGATCTTACACGTTGGTTGCCCAGCAGTCGCAGCAAATCGCACAACAGCACAGCAGTTGGGCCAGCTCTCCGCCATGATGCGTCAGCTCCTCGCATCCAGCAACATCTCCACCTGCGGCCCCGTCGGTGACTCCGTCAAACCTCAGCCGTTCCATTGGCTACCGTGGGACCCAATTTCGGCTCCCCTTACCCATCAGCTTTGCCGGGGGATCCCAAGTCTACGGGGTTTCATTACCCATGCTCGATCACATAGAACTGATGGCGGATCAGTTTCCCTCGGAGAGTCTAAAGGGGCCTTCGTGGTGAGTCACTATCCGGAAAGCCCGCTTGGGCAACTCCCCTCCCTGGGACAGGAATGATCCTGTGACTGGGGATCTACAGACCTTTCTCCAGGAATTCCGCACTGTCTTCGAGGAGCCGGCGCGTGCTTCTCTGCTGAACCGCCCTCTTTTGACCTTCTCAGGGCGACCTCCTCGTGGGTGACTATGCGGTACAGTTTTCCGCCCCCTTTGGCTTCGAACTCACGTGGAATGATGCCGCCCTCTTTGCCACTTTCAAAAAGGGCCTTCCACCGGGTAAAGGACGCTTTGGCAGCAAGAGACCTCCCGTCCTCCCTAAAGTAACTAATCCTGCTAGCAACTCGGATTGATATAAGGTTCGCAGAGACAGGAAGAGTTTGCGGCAGGAAGAGACTCTGCACCCCCCTCGGCGTGTTTCACCTGGCCCCGTTTTCCAGCATCCTCCATTGCTGTCCCCTCAAGCCTCTGAGGTGGAACCCATGCATGTGGACCGGCCCAGTTATCGGAGCAGGACTGAACCGCCGCAACCGAGAAGCTATTCTCTACTGCCCAGCCCGGACCATTTCCGCAAAGCGTCCGCTACGTCCCCAGCTCCGGAAACGCTCACACCTAGGAGCGTAGGAGAGGCGGTCCTAGTGCAGTTTCCCCCCTCTCCACGTTGATGATGCCAGTGGAGGTGACCACTGATGCTGGTCCTCTTCCCGGAGTTCCTGCTTTCCTGGACTCAGGCTCTGCGGGAACTCATCCTTGCCTCAATTGGTAACCCGGTTACCGCTACCTGTTGTCCGGCTGGAGAAGCCCCTGCTTATTTCTTCCGTCAGTGGGGAGCTTCTCAGTGCCCCCATCCAGTAACGAAACCCCGGGCCGCTGACACTCCGGGTGTGGGGCGCTACATAAGGAGAAGATCGGGTTCCACGTTCTGTCCCGTGCTTCCTCGGCGATCCTTTTAGGGCTTCCCTGGCTGCAACGTCACGCCCCTACGCTCGATTGGAAGACAGGGAAGTCCTGCGTTGGGACCGGAATGCCAGAAACCATTGCTTGGGGTACCACGCCCGGTGCCTACCAATTCTCCGCCTCCGCTTGTCAAGCCGTTGCCAGGCCTGCCGGCCCGAGTACCAGACTTTGGGATGTATTCTCCGAGAAAGGGGCCGATTCGCTGCCACCACATCGGTCTTACGACTTTCCTATTGACCTCCCCCCGGGGAACCAGTCACCCCGGGGAGGGTCTAACCCGCTGTCCATGCCAAGACTCAGGCATGTCGGCCTACATTCGGGAGAACCTGCAAAAGGATTCATTCTAAGTCCCCTCCCCAGCCGGACCCGGGGTTTTTTCTTCGTGCAGAAAAGGATGGTTCCCTCCGTCCGTGTATAGAACTACAGGGTCTAAATAAGATCACCGTAAAGAACTGCTACCCTCTCCCACTGATCTCAGACTGTTTGACCGTCTCAAGGGGGCTAAAGTTTTCTCCGTTGGATTTGCGAGGGGCCTATAACCTCGTCAAATTCGGGAGGGGACTAGTGGAAGACGGCGTTCAATACCCGAGATGGACATTTTGAAATACCTCGTGATGCCCTTTGGGCTCTGTAACGCTCCAGCGGTTTCCAAGAACTCGTCAACGATGTCTTCCGGATCTCTTTAACCTGCGTCAAGTGTACCTAATGACATCCTGATTTTCTCCCCTAATCTTCAACTCACCGGGCCCAAGTACGCCAGGTTCTGCAACGTCTGCGCAGCAACCGACTGTACGCCAAGCTGGTGAAATGTTTTTTTCCATCGGACCAGCCACCTTTCCTCGGCTACATAGTCTCGGCTGAAGGGCCCAAAGATTTGGGCCTGGCAAAACTCTCTGCGGTGCTACAATTTGGGCCCCCTCCGTCGGTCTTCGGCGATACAGCGCTTCCTGGCTTCGCAAATTATTACCGGCAATTTATTCCCCACTTCTCCAAACCCTTTGGGGGCTCTATCGTGGCCCTTTCTAGGAAGAAAGCGAACCCGAGATTTTTGGCCTCCGGAGGCTGAAGGGGTTTGTGGATCTAAAGACGGCCTTCTCCACTGCTCCCGTCCTGGTCCGGCCTGATTCCCAGAGACCGTTCTCTTTGGGGGTGGGTGCCCTTTCCGTGGGGCAGGGCGGTCCCCCACACAGAGAAGTTCCAAGGCAAGATTCGCACATTTGGGTTCTTCTCAAAGACCTTTTCGCCGGCTGAGCAGAACTATGCCATTGGGGACCGGGAACTCTTGGCCATCAAGTTAGCCCTAGAGGAGTGGCGACATCTGCTGGAGGGGGCTCGTCACCCAAACGACATCTTTACAGACCACAAAAATTTGTTGTTTCCTTCAGACGGCCCCCAAAGTCTTTAAACCCCCCCAAGCCCGTGGTCTCTTTTTTTTTTCTTGGTTTTTATTTTCGTATACATTTCCGCCCTGCTGAGAAAAACGTCAAGGCGATGCCCTCTCTCGTGCCTCGGGCGTGGTCTGTGAAGAACCCGTGTCACAACACATTTTATTTCCCCGAACGGGTTTGGTTCACGTGGCCCCCCGCAGGTCTCCAGAAAAATTCCTACGGCAAGACTTACGGCCGCTGGCACTCAGGGGGAAGATTTTGGAGTGGGGGCATAGCTCCTTTGTGGGTTGGGCCCTCCCCGGGGCTCGGAAGTCTTATCTTTTATCTCGCGGCACTACTGGTGGCCGACTCTAGCACAGGATGTCAAGGACTTCACCCTCGCCTGTTCACTTGTGCTGGAACAAGGTCCCCACGCCACAGGCCTGCAGGTTTTCTTGCATCCGCTGCCTGTGCCGGAAATCCCTTGGACGCACATAGCGATGGACTTCGTCACAGACCTACCAGTCTCCCTTGGAATTCAGTCACCCGGGTCCCTGACGGACCGGTTCTCAAAAATGTCCCACTTTGTGCCTCTCCCTGGCCTGCCATCTGCCCCACAATTGGCTAATCTTTTCTACCGGCATATCTTTTCCGGGTTCATGACTACCCTCTCACATTGTCTCCGACCGCGGGGGTTCAATTTGTTTCCCGATTCTGGCTGCTTTATGCTCCCGTCTGCAAGTAAGTTGGAATTTTCATCGGCATACCACCCTCATCCAATGGGCAGTGGAGAGAGTGAACCAGATTCTGGGAGAATACCTGCGCCACTTTGTGTCCGGACGTCAGGACAACTGGACCGCGCTGCTCCCTGGGGCTTAATTTGCGTATAACCATCGGGACTCGGAAGCTGCCGGCGTCTCCCCGTTCTTTGTAGTCTATGGCCGCCACCCGCACCCCCCCCCCCCCCTCTGCCTCTCCTGACTCGGATTGCCCGCTGTCAACGACCAGGTTCGAATATCAAGGCCATCTGGCAGGAGACGCGATGTTCTCTACTTCGGGCCTCGCCCGTATGAAGTCTCAGGCAGACAAAAGGAGAAGACCTCCCCGACGTTTCTCCTTGGGACCAAGTTTTGGCTCTCCTCAAGATATGTGCGCCTGAAGTCCCTAGTCTTAAATTGGGCCCCGCTTTCCCCGGACCCTTCAAGTTTTCGGCAGTTGAAAACCCCGGTTGACATACAAGCTTTGTCCCGCCTCCATCTCTCTGGATCCACAACGCATTTTCATTTATCCCTCCTTAAGCCTCGGTTCTGAACCGGTTCTCTCGGGAAAGTGAGCCTTCCCCAGTACCGAATCCACTGACATCTTCGAGGTAAAGGACATTTTAGCTATGAAAACGGTCAGAGGGAGACGTTTCTTCCTCGGGATTGGAAGGGCTTCGGACCCGAGGAGAGATCCTGGGAGCCTGAATCTAACAGCCTGAACCGGGATCTCATCCTCAGATTCATGCAGCCTAAAAAGGTGGGGAGTCCTAAGAGGGGGGGGGGGGTCCTGTAACGGGTTGCGTTGGGGTCCGGGCCCCGGGCCGCGGGCGCACCCGCGTTCCCCATTACGGGGCCCCAGCGTGGACGGGGGCGCCGCGGGCCCCCACGGGCCCGCCCCCGGCGCCTCCTTCCATCCACTACCTGGCCTCGCTCCCGTCCGGTCCTCGTCCCCTGCCGCCGGAATGGGGCATGGCGCCCCCTGGCGCGCGCGCGCGCTCGTCCTGTGAATTTAAGGGGCAGTGCACCGTAATTGGGTAATTACCGGGCCTGTTCCTATATAAGTGTTGCACCCACGTCACTTCCCCGCTGGATCTACTTTGCCCCGAGCCATAGAGAAAGCGGTCCTTAAAGTGTATTCCCTGCTTCCGTGTTTCCAGACCTCTCGCTACGTTTCCCAACTCCGAAACCTCTGCCGCCTGCCCTGACCTTCTGCCTGTCCACGACTACGAACCATTGCCGTCTGCCCTGACCTTCTGCCTGCCCACGACTACGATTCTCGGACGACTACGATTCTGTATCACGCTGCACCTCGGCCGCCACCGCAAGCAAGTCACGTCAGGGGGACGACCTGGTACCTCACGCCGCAGCAAGTCCATCCTGCTTTGGGCGGGCCTGGTGAAAACCGGGGGCTACTTAGATTCCGTTCCCTGGCGTGGCTTAACTACCATCGATTGCGGTGGTCCGGCGGATCCACTACCCAGCCGTCACAAGCCCCTAAATCGGTTAGATAGATAGCAGGCAGAACCTTCCTATTTGGTAGGTAGAAAAGCCCCTCCTCCAAAATAAAAATTACTGATACAGAAAAGTGGCAATACATCAATACTTATCACAATTTTTGGACCTAGGTTTTAGTGCTTATCAGCACACCTTTTGACTTTGGCAACAGCAGTCTCTAGATTCTTGCGGACTTTTGTCCAAATGTTCTGAATATTATTAGGGTACATCCAAAACAGCAGGTAACAGAAGCTGTGCTGTGATCAAAAAAGGAATATAACACCTTACTGCTAAGGTCATATGGTATAAAGGAATGTTCTCTGAGAGGAATTTCAGGGACAATATTAGTAGCAGCCGGAATACAGTTTAGATCAATGATGAATGTCAGATCCTCAGAAGGGGAAACAGACAGATCAAAGGGCCTAAAAGGGACATCTGCTCTACAATTCCTATAGGCTGAATAGATAGGGTCAAAATGTGAAAAGAAGTGTTCCCAGCATGTTTGGCGTGGATTAAGTCTATGAGCAGATTACTCTAAATTTTTGTGGTCAATAAATATAAGATTGAAAAATTTTGTTCTCTTCAATAAATGTGGCCACGTCATGAGGGCAAGTTTAATTTATAGCACTTCTATTCTCCATAGAATGTGTTTATAATGCCATGCAATCTTGATCCCCTAAACTGCAGCTAGTTTGGCAGTGGCCAGATTAGGGCGTGGAGTTTACATAAACTATTTAACCATAACCTCTGCAAGGAGGTATGGAATTTCCTTGTCATATTTCCAGTTCATAGTCACAAGGAAATCAATAAAGGCAATTGCATTGAAGTGAATAACTTGTAGCAAAGTCAGGAAAATAGCCAAAGTTTATTTAAACAGCAGTCAGGATTTTGTACATTGAAGGATAAGAGATATCATAGTAAGAAGAGAGCAATAGAACCACAATTAACGGGCAACAAGTTCAAAGGAAATAGCGAGAATATATACTCCAGAAAAAAGATCAATATCAAGGTCAGGATCAAGAGTCAGGAATACAAATAGTATTGGAATAACCAAGAAAAGATTTTGCCAAGATATGCAGACATGGAGGAGAGGCCATAGTTACCCTTAAAATATGCCACCAGGCTAATGTCATATATTAGCAGCAGTCACCATGGAAGCCTACAGTTGCCAGGAACAGAGAAGAGGAGAGAAATGGCCACCAGCAAAAGGTACTGATCCCCAAAACCTGAGTGCAGCCATGAATTGGAACACCTGCAGCTTACTAGAACTGATGGAGTGGAGCAAAACTGATCTACAAGTACACCCAGAACCTTCTCAACAAGTGGCCTTTCCAATTTTACTCATATGAAGCATGTAGATTTTTACCACCTAGATAGCTTAATGTTTGTTGCAAATATTAGAACTGTGATGTTAATTCTAATAATAAATAGGGTGAATAATAGCAGTCCCATCAATGAACAACTTGTTACAACATTTACAACCAGAGACCATTCCCAGAAGGAATAATTTACCACCAATCCCTGAATAAAGTCCTTAGGACAGCTTTCAATTCAGTTGCAAATTATAATTGGAAAGTCATAGACATTATTTTATTCATTACATGTTGATGTACATCAACATATACTTTAAAATCACTATTTCCACAGTTGCCCTTAAGTGCAAACTTTTAATACCCTATCTTAAAAACAAATCAGTGTACCTAGATAACCTGAAATAGAAAAAAATCCACGGCACTCCAAAACAGAATTCAGGCAAAAAGGTGATTTATTCACCCATGCTCAAAGAGCGACGTTTCAGCTCCCTCACAGAGCCTTTGTCAAGCAATGTGTGAAGTGACAATACAGATTATATATAGCATAGACAATTAATCCTAAATTGAGGAAAATAAACATCATAATACAGTATACAAACATCAATACAAATTAGTACATTAATCATATATCAGTGACTCAAAGTGCATGTGCATAAAATTAATATGACATGATTCCAACTTAATCAAGATCCATATAAACAGAAAATTACATAATTATACAGTCCCAAGGAGGCGGGGAACATAATCAGACTCACATGCTGTATACCGCACAGATCCAAAACACACGGCGTCCTTCTGAATAGACTGCGCATGCCCATACGCACGACATTGATTGGAAGAAGGATAACCATAGAAACGTGACGCTGCAAGCTCCAAGCGCTATGTCGTGCATGCTCAGTATGGTTATTGGAGCACCTAATAGCAGCGATTACTTAGAGACACAGCAGTTAGTGGGAGGACCTAGAATGCAGAAGGAGCTCAACACGGGCATTTAAGGGGAAGGGGATGTGCAACAATTCATCCCTAATAAGGGAGGGAGAACTACACCACCTATGGACACAAAGCGATCAACGACCCACAAATGTGGATCGGATAGCTCAGTATCCAAGCAACCCCACAACCAAGTGATGGCGCCCTCCAGCGCCAAATTATATCCCAACTGAATTCTCCCACCTCACCTTCAAAAACAGCTGTCTTAATAATTATATCTCTAGACAAATATAAAGAACATTATATCCTACCAATACATTTAATAAACGGCGTACTCCAACACCTAATAAGGTAGAATCAATTATGTTGCGAAGGGCTGATATTGTGTAGATAACCTATATATAGAGAAGAATCACATTCTCATTTTTGGATTTCATTCACCCCCATCGCTACAATGTTTGTTACTTGCTGCCTCTCCTCCTGTGCTTTGTGGACAGTACAGCTTCTTGGCATTGTGGTGACATAATTGAACTGCTGTAACGATTCTGGAGGTGGATCCACTGGACCACCGCAGGCGATGGCGTAAGCCCCTACAGGAGTGGAATTATGTGGGGACCCGGTTTTCACCGAGCCCGCCGCAAATGGGGATGGTCTAGCTGCGGCGGGAGTCCACCAGGTCACTACCACTGGCGGGGTCTTACCTGCGGTGGCGGCCAAGGGTGCAAGGTACAGGAAGGCAGGCAGGCTCATAGTCGAGGACAGGAAGAAGAAAAAAAAAAAATAAATAAAAAAAAAAAAAAAAAAAAATAAAAAAAAAAAAAAAAAAAAAGAAAAAAAAAAAAAAAAAAAAAGAAAAAAAAAAAAAAAAAATAAAAAATACTAAAAAAAAAAAAAAAAAAAAAAAAAAAAAAATAAAAAAAAAAAAAATACAAAGTCAGGGACAGGCGGCTCTGGTCGTGGACGGTAGGACAAGCAGGTGGTCGGGGCAGGCTGGCAGGTTGTAGACGGGAGACGTAGAGAGGGTCGGTACCAGGTAGGCAATACTGGAACGCTCAGGAAACTTTCACCATGGGTATGAACACCAAGGTCGGGAGGGCGGCAGGATGTGACCGGACTAAATAGGAGCAGTGCCAGCCAATGAACCCAATTACCTGCTCCTTTAAATTCAAAATTGCGGCTGCAGGCGCGGTCTAGGGGCGGAGATACGCGCGGGACACGGAATCAGCTGAGCAGGAGCGTGGCCAGGTAAGTGAATGCCGGGCGGGGACGGGTAGGCGGCGGACCCCGAACCGAGTGGGGACGGGCTCCGCTTGGTGCAGGAGCACCTGGGCGCGGCCCTCTGCGACCCCGGGACAGGGGTCGCAGGGGGGCGGTCCGTTGAAAGTACCCCCCCCTTGGGCCCCTCCCTCTTCCTGGATTAGAGAAATCTCTGGTATGAGGAATGCGGTTCAGGGCTGTTCTCCTCCGGCTCTCATGACCTCTCTTCAGGGCAGACCGCTTCCAGTCCACCAAAAAGTATCGCTTTCCCCTAGTTCTTCTCATGCCCAGAATCTCTTGACTCGAAGAATTGGTGCGCATCAGGCCAGACGGAGGAGGAGCGGTTCTGGGGAAAAATGGTTAGGACCAGGGTTTCAATAAGGAAGACATGAAAACGCGTTGGGATTCTCATCGTGGAGGGAGCCGGAGATTCTGTATGCTACGGATTTGATGCGGCTGATGACTCAAAGGGTCCAGGAAACGGGGTCCCAGTTTGTGAGACGGCCATCATAATGCGGACCTTATCTAGATGAGAGCCTCACCTTTCTCACCTGGGGAGAACACCGGAGGGAGGGATCTTCTTCTTGTCCGCGTTGAGGGAACTTCATGACGCTCGAACAGCGGAGCAGCGACCTGACGGGTCTGAGACCAGATGGCCTTCATGCTTGAACCAGTCGCGTCCGCAGCGGGACCTCGGAGTGGTTGCCAGAGGGAGAGGGGGGCGGGGATCAAGCCATACTACGATGTAGAAGGGGGAGGCCACTGTGGACTCGGACTCAAGGCGAGTTATAGAGAACTCCGCCCACGGGCAGTAAAATGGGACCAATCATCTTGGCGTGCCGAGACGAAATGCACGAAGGGTCGCAACCCAGGACTTGGTTGACCTGCTCCACCTGCGGTTCGTCTGTGGATGGTAGCGGAAGAGAAGTCGAGCTTCACTTGAAGTTGGTTGCCACAGAGCTGCCAAAACCTGGAGGACAATTGAACTTCCCC
Organism: Phyllomedusa bahiana; assembly: GCA_025379985.1. Lineage (NCBI taxonomy): Eukaryota > Metazoa > Chordata > Amphibia > Anura > Hylidae > Phyllomedusa > Phyllomedusa bahiana. The sequence goes on from JAODAL010052335.1 coordinate 18,167, forward strand.
GGTCCGAGACAATTTGCATGTGGGAGTCATGGAGCCGGAACACATGGATGAGAATAACTCAGCTAGCGGGAGGCGGATGGCAGCCCTGCAACGGACGCAAGTGGCGCCATTTTGTAAAACGCGTTCAGTAATCACCCAGAATAATGGTGTTGCCTGTCGACGGAGGGAGGGTCGGATATAAAGTCCATCGAAATGTTGGTCCAGGGTGAGATGGGAACGGGAGTGGCTGAAGATAGGCTGCCGGTTGTGACGTGGCGTCTTGTCCGGGACAGGAGCTCAAGACGCAACGATGTCATTGTTAATCTTCTCAGCTCTTGGCAACCATAGAACCGGGATAATCAGGTGGGAAGGTTCTTCGCGCGACGGGATGGCAGCACATGAGCCCAATGTCCCCATTTCAGACTAAGTTCTGCGAGAGCAGGACGCACATAAAGTCCTTACAGGAGGGACTTCGGAGGTCCACTGGAGCAGCCGAGATGAGACGTTCTGGGGGATGATGTGTTCAGGAGAGGTCTCTTACCTCCACGTCGGAAGACGGAGGAGGGCATCTGCTCTCACATTCTTCCTCAGCTGCTGAAATGGATCTGAAAAGTCGATCCGGGAGAAGAAGAGCGACCACCTGACTGGCGTGCGGTTAAGTCGCTGATGCAGTCTGCAGATATTGGAGGTTCTTGTGGTCCGAGTAGATACGGATGGGAAAAACGGGCCACCATCACAGCAGATAACGGCCACTCCTCCTGGGCCAATTTGATGGCCAGTAGCTCCAGGTCGCTATGTGTAGTTCCTCTCGGTTAAGAGAACGTCTTGGAGAAGAAAGGCACGACACAGTTTTACCGTAGGCCTTATTTGTGTAAGGACTGCTCAGCCCCACAGACGAAGCATCCACATTCAGATGTGAAGGGTTTCGACGTGCAAGGATAGAAGCGTAAGCAAAGGCGATTTGCGCTTCACAAACGCCTACTCGGCCTCGACAGGCCAACTACCGTGGATTGGCTTGTTTCTGGATGAGAGCCACTATCGGGGCCACCAGCGTAGAGAAGTGCTGGATTGAATTGGCGGACAGTATTGCAAGAAGCCAAGAATCGCTGATAGCCGACGGGGCGTGGCCATTGCAATACGGCCGACAGTTTAGCAGGGGTCATCGTAGGCTTTGGTCAGAGATGACATCCCCAGAAAGGTAGGCTAGTTTGATGTGAAGAGGGCATTCCCTAGTTGGCATAACAGGTGGTTCTCCCGGAGACGTCTTGTACTTGACGGATGGTGCGGTGGGTCTCGAGATCAGGGGAGAACACCAGTATGTCATCGTGGTAGACTACACGCAGGAATAGGAGGAGGTCCCTGAAGACGTCATTCACGAGCGCTGAAAGACGTGCACATTTACAGAGTTGAAGGGCATCACCAGGTATGTAGTACAATCCTGGTGTTGAAAGGGTCTTCATTCATCGCCCTTGCGGATTCGGAACAAGTTTGTAGGCCCCTCTCAATCCAACTTGGAGAAAAATTTGGGCTTGCAGGCGATCAAAAAGTTCCGTGATCAGCGGTTAAGGGTTAACGGTTTTTTACCGTGATCTTGAACCTTTTATTACATTATTTTAACGTACTAAACATACCCTCACCCTACCTTTTTTTTTCTCTTCAATTCATCCAAATTAAACTTTAATACATACTTAATTTAAATTTCCCATCATATTTATTTCATTTTTTCTTCATTACATTCCCCTATTATTCATACATTCTCATAAAAACACACCCCAAAAAAAAAAAAAAAACACACCCCACCAAAAAAAACAAACAAAAACCCACACCCAAAACAAAAAACAAACAAAAAAAAAAAAAAAACAAAAAAACCCAAAAAACCCAAACCAAAACCCAACAAAAAAAAACCAAAAAAAAAAAAAAAAAAAAAAAAAAAAAACAAAAAAAAAAAAAACCAAACCCAAACCCCCCCCCAAAAACAAAAAAAAAAAAACCCAAAACAAAAAAAAAACCAAAAAAAAAAAAAAAACAAACACAAAAAAAAAAAAAACAAAAAAAACCCCCAAAAAAAAAAAAAACAAAAAAAAAAAAAAAAAAAAAAAAAAAACCAAAAACCCCCATACAACAACACACCACCCCCCCCCCACCCCCAAACACAAACCCCCCCCCCCCCCCCCCCAAAACCCCCCACCCCCCAAACCCCCCCAAAAAAACCCCCCCCCCCCAAACAAAAAACAACCCCCCAAAAAAAACCCCCCAAAAAAAAATAATGAAATAATATATAAAATTTTTTTTTTTTTTTATTATAAATATTTTTCCCCCCAAATCACCCCCCCCCCCCCCCTTTTGTCCCCCCCCCTATCCCTTTCGGCGGAAGACTTCGGCTTGTCTCTCGGAGAACACATCGGCATACTCCAGTTATTCGGGCGGCAGCCTGGGCAGCGGCTCCTGAAGGGTTAAACAAGAGCTGGGAAGCACCGGGCGAGGTGCCACCAAACAACGCCCCCGACAGTTGGGACCCCAACGAGATCACCTCTCCAGTGACCAGTCCAGGATAGGAGAGTGGGAGCCGTTGCCATGGGAGTCCGAGGAGGATCAACGACGAGGAGCGAGCCAAACACATAGAAGGCGATTCTCTACTTTTGCAGTGCCCCAACATGGAGGGACAGTGGCTTGGTGGAACGAACTGGATGGTATCGCTAAGCAAGCTCCTGATGACTGATGAGATGGACAAGCTGGTTTTCTCCAGAGTTACCACAGGAAGCCGATACCGGCCTCACTAGAGGTGTGGATGAAGTTCCGGCTCGAGCCCGATGTCCAGAAACGCCGGAACGGAATGTGATACAGACTCTGAACAGACCTGCACAGGCATCAACAGGCGTGGAGAGGAGGGGTTCGCACCTAGGAAGGCATTCCACAGATCCTAGGTGCGGGAGTTTCCCGCAGCCTTGGGGCGCTTGGACAAGTACTCCGAAATTGCTCTGGGCTGCCACAGTAGAGCCACAAGCCTAGTTGTCGCTTGCTGGGCAATTCTTGCCTCAGAGAGGCGAGCCCGATCAATCTACATGGGCTCGTTGGAGAGAAAGGAAGAAGAAGGTGTTGTAGGCTTGTGGCGTAGGAGGCCCCTGGGAACACCGGTGCCAGGCGAGGAAACCGGCGGCGTTGGGCTGACTGGCGCTCTTGCAGAAAGCTCCTCCTCACGTTCAATGAAGCGTATATATCGATGCGGGTCGCCAACCGGATCAAGTCGCTAGGGAGGACGGGAGGTTCTAGCGGCCAAGACGTCTTTAAACTCGACTTGTGGTCACTTCTTGTAACGTAGCACATAGTGCGGCTCGATTCCATGTTCAGTTCAGGAGGCCCAGCGTACAGAATTGCACTGCGAGTCTCCTACAGACAGGTCTTCCCGGCGTTAGATTTAGGAGGGCCGTTCTCAGCGGAGGAGGCCGGGCTGGTTCCCGAAGACGTTGCGGAACTCACTGAAGAATGACTGTAGATCCGCCGTCACCGTGATCTTCTCTGTCCCATAGGGGTGTAGCCATTGCCAGGGGCTTCCCGGAGAGGAGGCTGACCACGAAAGCCACCTTCGCACATTCGCGACAGGAACTGGTCGGTCATCAAGCTCCACGTGCATAGAGCATTCACGAGAGTGATACACCCCATGCATAGTTTCGGGACACGCTGAAAATAGGATGGGAGTGACAGCCGAAGCTTGGTCCCCTGGGGATCACCGGAACCGCTGGGGCAGGAGCACTGGAGATGGCGGTGGCTGGCTGTGGATAGGTGACGAGCTGCTGCACCATGGAGGAGAGTTTGCTCGAGGCTGACTGCGCTTGCTGCGCAATCTGTTGTGATTGCTTTGACCACGAGTTGGTGATGCTGGCAACACTTGGCAAGGGTACCTTGGCGGGAATCCATGGGGGATCCCTACTGTAAACGGATTCTGGAGGTGGATCCACTGGACCACCGCGGCGGATGGCGTAAGCCCCTACCAGGAGTGGAATCTATGTGGGACCCGGTTTTCACAGATGCCCGCCGCAAAGCGGGATGGTCTTGCTGCGGCGGGTGTCCCACCAGGTAACTAACATGGCGGGGCTTGCCTGACGGTGGCGGCCAAGGTTGCGAGGTACAGGAACGGCAGGCAGGCTCGTAGTCAGGGACGATCAGAAGCGGTCAGAGACAGGTGGCTCTGGTTCGTGGACGGTAGACCAAGCAGGTGGTCGGGGCAGGCGGCAAGGTTCGTAGACGGTAGTTGTAGCAGAGGGTCGGTACACAGGAGGCATACTGGAACGCTCAGGAACACTTTTCACCATGGGTATGAACTCCAAGGATCGGCGAGGGACGGCGGAAGTGACCGGACTAAATAGGAGCAGTGCCGGCATTTGAAACCAATTACGGCTCACTGCCCTTTAAATTCGCAAATTGCCGGCGCGCGCGCTCTAGGGACGGAGCTTATCACGCCGGGACACAGAAGAGCCTGAGCAGGAGCGTGGCCGGGTAAGTGCATGCCGGCGGGGACGGGGAGGCGAGCGACCCCGAACCTGACGTGCGGGCGTCCGTGACAACTGCTAGCCTGAATGAGCATGCTTCCACTGCTGCTTTAGAAACTACTCCTAGCTGGATCTGAAAAGTATAAAGCCTCATATGCCAGCTACTGCCACCTAGATGACTGTCACAACTATCAATAGTAAAAGCTTTTGTGACAATACTCTATTCCAGTACTGCACTGTTTATCATAAAAAATCTACTTACATACAAAGATAAGTGTCACTCAGCAAGCACACTATTCTAGCCATTATCAGGACCCAGCAGCTATGTGCTCTATTGACCTCATAGGGTGGCACAAGGCTAGCACTAAAGGCCAGCACTAAATTCACCTTAAAATCTAATTGTGTTGGTGCGGATTTCACCCAATATACATTGACGAATCTGCAGCTATTTCACAGCATGTAACCTACAATAAAATATCCCTTATTTACAGGAACTAAACATAAAACAGGTATATACAGAATATACAATTTTTCTTGAATTGTTGTGAACTGTTCAGAATATTCTATAGTTCTGCATAATTTTGACCTTTTCCTTAGAAATGTCTTTTGGGTGTGCCATAATACCATTCTACAAATATTTTGATAGATCCCTGTTCTGTAAATAAAACAGTTTGCCCACTCACAACTTCTTGTCATTCCATTGATTGAAAACACCTGACTCTAATTTTACTTTCACAGTTGTCGCTATGTGGAAAAACACACAAATTTAAAGTAGATAAAATTATGACTTTTCTCAAATAGATATCATTAGTAGAGATGAGCGATCACTAAAAAAAAATCTAGATTGAGTCGATTGTCGATTTTAACGCATAAGAAGACATTAGTATTGGAAATGGCACATGGTAACTGTCAGGAGTGTGAGAAATTTCTGCAGAACCAGGTTCATGACGTGTGCCAGGCAATGGATGTGTGTAAGTCTACTGATCTTAAGGGGAGCAAGGAGATTTTTCCCGTTGTCGCACACCACCTTGCCTGGCGCCAGGTTCTTAGCACCCAGCCAATGGTCGATATCATTGCGCAGAGCCGTCCACAGCTCTTGACCTCTGTGATTTGACAGTCTCCAAGACACATTAATTTCAGAACGGCCTGGTTTCTCTTGGCACGTGACGCTAACCGTGGAAGTTGGGGATCTGGAACTTGCACCATCCCAACAGTTTGGAAGAGTGTCCGCCAAGCCCGAGACAAACCATCATCCCCAGAGACACTGTCATCCACATAACTCACCCAGTGAGCAGTCAGTGAGATGTAACGCCCTTGACCGTGCTTAGTAGTTCATGTGTCTGTAGTGAGATGGACTTTGGTGGAGATTTTTTCTGCCACGTGACTGGCCAGGGCAGGTACAGCTTTTCTGGAAAAGAAATGCCTACTCGGCATCTGGTATTGGGGGCATGCCAGGGACATGACATGTGTTGACATGTTTTGACGGCAAATCCGGCATAAGTCGTTGGCTGGCGAGTCTGAGGTTTAGTGGAAAAATGCCCAGGCTTCACAGGTCCTGGACCTCTTCAACTGTGAAAACTTAGTAGCGGTGTTCCCGCTGCCATCATTGGCCATGGACGGCGGATTAATGTCAGCGGACTTGTGCGACTGTCCTCGCCCATTCTGAGGCCAGACCTGCACTGACACTACTCCATCATCCTCCTCCTCCACTGATGAGGCTCTCGCAAGCAAATGCTGTCGAAAAGACCATGTAAGATCCGCAATGTCATCATCATCATCATCATCAAGGGTGACTTTCTCGTCCTGACCGTGTGCATTCTCAAGCTGCAGGCTATAAGCCCCAGGCAGTGTGAGGCATTGCTGACCGCTCTGGATTTCTGCCGACTGACCAGCTTCCTTCTCCTCTGAGGGCATCAGTGATTGGGTGTCAGAGCAGAAAAAGTCATCCCCTTTGGCCTCTTGAGCTTGTGAAATGGTTTCTGACTCCAACTGCATTGTGTCATCAAAGAGATCTTCAGAATATGGATTATATGGAGCGGTCTGTACATTGGTTGACATTTGGGTTGTATTTGCTTCTGGTTGGACTGATGATGATGATGACGACATTTGTGGCCGTGACCTAGAGGACAAAGAGGTAAAACCGCCCGATTCAGGTTGTGTTAAGCACTGAAGAACAGATTAACGACGCTCTTCAGTATTGCGATTCACAGGAACCGACCAAGCGATGACAGACCTGACACAAGCGAGCACAACTGACGATGTGCTCGCTTGTGTGTTGTTCGGAGAACTGGAAAGAGTGGCTTGTCTCGAACCTCTTGCTCCACGTCCTACGCCCCTCTTTGCTTGCTTACCACCTCTAGTTCGCTCCATGTTGAAAAAGATAAATATTAAAAAGGTCAAGATTGGTTCACAGTCTCTTACTGAAAAACTGTACCTCAAAGACATCAAATCACAAATGTTCTTAAATTCCTATAATTTTCAACTGGCAAATATGATTAGAAGCATAATTTTTCTATGGAATATCTATGTTGTCTTACGGAAGAACCTTGACACAGAATCAGCAGTGTTCTTGAATCATTATACTTTGCAACTAGCAACTTGGATTAGAAACAGAATTTTTTCTATGGAATATCAATGAAATGTGGTCTTATGGAAGAATCCTGACACAAATCAAGTGTTCCTGAATCCTTATACTTTGCAAGAGGCAACTAGGATTAGAAACAGAATTTTTTCTATGGAATATCTGTGAAATGGGGTCTTATGGAAGAACAGTGTCTTGTGTACCTGCTGTCCCACTAAACTGCAGCAAGGAAATTTTGGACATGGAATTAAATTTTTCTACAAGAAACCAGTATATTACAGCGAATTCTTTTTAAAGCAGATTTCCTAACAGTGTCTTGTACACTGGCTGTCCCCATAAAACTCTAGTAAGGAAATTTTGGCCACGGAATGACATTTTCTGCAAGAAACCAGTATATCACAGCAATTTCTTTTGAAAAACAATATCTTGTGCACAAGCTGTCCCCCCAAAACTGCAGCAAGGAACTTTTGGGCAATGCAAAGATGCAGTATACAGCAATATCAAAATCCCTAACTACCGCTATCCGCCGCCACCGATCATTAGGGTCCTAAGCCGTTACCAGTCGGGTAAGTTTTCGGCTTAGGGCCTTGGCGATGGCAGCTGGACAACTGGTTGGCGGACTAAAACGTTATGTTTTCGTCCCCCAGAGTACTCGGTGGCCGCAGGCAGGATGCGGCTCTGTGCGCGCCGGAGTGCACAGCACGGGCGGCGTTCGCATCATCACGTTGCCCGTGCGCAGCCTGGTGATGTCACGCCGCTGAAGAAAAAGACCGGGAGCAGCGATAGTGGCAGGGAGCAAGGTCAGGTGGGGGGTTTTTTAATTTAATTTCTCTATTCAT
>JAODAL010052336.1:0-26052 GCA_025379985.1 Phyllomedusa bahiana
CCCCCTTAGTAGTGGGGGCCCCTCCTTTAGTACCCGGGCCTCCTTGTAGCCAGGGCCCCTTTAGTAGCCGGGGCCCCCCCATAGTAGCCAGGGCCCCCCATAGTAGCCAGGCCCCCCCTTAGTAATCAGGGGCCCCTCTTAGTAGTCAGGGGCCCCCCATAGTAGCCAGGGCCCCCCTTAGTAGCCAGGGCCCCCATTAGTAGCCAAGGCCCCCCATAGTAGCCAGGGCCCCCCATAGTAGCCAGGGCCACCCATAGTAGCCAGGGCCACCCATAGTAGCCAGGCCCCCCCCTCTTAGTAGTCAGGGCCCCCCCATAGTAGCCAGGGCCCCCCCCTTAGTAGTCCGGGCCCCCCCCCCCTTAGTAGTCAGGGGGCCCCCCTTAGTAGCCAGGGCCCCCCCCCCTTAGTAGCCAGGGCCCCCCCCCTTAGTAGCCTGGGCACCCCCCTTTAGTATTTCAGGGGCCCCTCTTATTTAGTCAGGGCCCCCCCTTAGTAGCCAGGGGCCCCCCTTAGTAGTCTGTGGCGCCCCTTTTTTGTCAGGGGCCCCCCATAGTAGCCAGGGGCCCCCCTTAGTAGTCAGGGGCCCCCCCTTAGTAGTCAGGGCCCACCCCCTTAGTAGCCAGGGCCCCCCCCCTTAGTAGCCAGGGGCCCCGCTTAGTAGACAGGGGCCCCCCATAGTGGGCCGGGGCCCCCCAGAGTAGTCAGGGGCCCCCCTTAGTAGCCAGGCGCCCCCCTTAGTTGTCAGGGGCCCCTCTTAGTAGTCAGGGGCCCCCCATAGTAGTCAGGGGCCCCCCATAGTAGTCAGGGGCCCCTCTTAGTAGTCAGGGGCCCCTCTTAGTAGCCAGGGCCCCCCCCCTTAGTAGCCAGGGCCCCCCCCCCTTAGTAGTCAGGGGCCCCTCTGAGTAGTCAGGGGCCCCCCATAGTAGCCAGGGGCCCCCTTAGATAGTTTAAAAAAAAACAAAAAAAAACCAGCCACTTACCTGGCTCCGGCTCCCCCTCCGGCTTCCGGCAGGTCCGGCCCCCCTCGAGCTCCCCGCCGGCCCCGTACTGGCGCCCTGCATAGGCGCGCGGTGAAGTAAACGTCACCGCACCGCCTACGTCACCATTTAGGGGCCGGCGCCCCGGCAGGCTAAAAGGCCCCTAATGCGTTCAGCCTGCCGTGGAGATCAGCGCAGCGCTAGTGGCGCTGCGCTCCGCTGACGCCGCGCAGCCCCGGGAGTCGGGGACATTAGTCCCCAACTCCCGGGCCGGTCTCTGGGCGCTCGGGACGCGGGTCCCGGGCGTCCAGTGACCGGATGCGCGGCCGGGCCCCGGGGAGCGACGGCACTGCCTCCGGGGCCCACAGCGGCTCGGGGGGGCCCACCGGGGGATTCCCCGGTCCCCCGGCGGCCCAGTCCGAGCCTGGCTGTGGAGTTGTGTTGGAGACAGATTGGGAGCACAGATGAGGCTCTGGGCTCAGTAGAGGAACCTACGAGGTAATGGCTGCAACAGCAGGAGAACAAGCACTGGCAACAAGGTCTGGCTGTATCTCCAGCTGGGGAGGTCAGAGAAGGGTCAGGAAGGGTTTAAAATGTTCCAGTTCAGTAGCTGACCTTAGTAGAGATGATCTCCAGGCGATTCTGTGTCTCAGAGGATTGTTTGAGCCAGTTTTCTGGAGTGGCTGGTCAGAGCTCCCTCAGCACACGTCTGCTCACATCCCCAGTCAGGCCACGCCCCCCGAAAATATTCTTTCTTTGGGAGTAGTTGTCACCACCTTGACTTCAGATTTAGTTTCCTCTACTACCAGCTCACAAAGTTCTCCTCCCGAGCTGGGCCGCTTTTTCCGTGACGATGGTTCCCACCTCACATATTCCGCCACTACAGGTGGTGAAACTAAAATTTAAACCACCGTTAATCGACTGTGCACAGTCTGGGCTAGGCGTCATAAGACTCTAAAAAAAACGGCCAACTAAAAATCAAAAAACCTAGTAAAAACCGCTGAACCAGACCAAAATATGTCCGTCTTCGAGTCCCATCTGCAAAACATGCTCCCAAGCTGGAAAAGGAAAGTGTTCATCAAGTCCATTCTGCTACACCTAGAGGGTCTGTTGAGGGTCCGATGGCCCCTCATAAAGGGGGGGTGGGGGGGTTCTGTCATGATCATGCCAGAAAGAACCCCAGCTTTGAGTTCTGGTCGCCGGCCACGGCCGATGCGACGTAAGCCATGGTTTCTGACATAGTGTCTCATTTGTGTTTACTAGTGTTAACTGGGTTTTCTCCCTGGTATCTTGATTGATTCCTGGCCGACGCCTGGGCCAGGAATCTTCCAGCACCCCAGGGGTTAAAACCGGGCTCCTTGCCCGGTTTTTGACAGCTCTACCTTCCTATCTGGTCTTGGGTTTCACCCTCCTATTGCCTTTGTTCTTAGCTCTCCTGGAAGGTATTTAAGGGCTCTTCTGTCTCCTCTCTTTGCTGTGTAGAAAATACTGAGGTATAGAAGATGGATCCAGCGCCGGATCCATCTTGTGCCGGATCCATCTTCTATACCTCGGTATTTTCTAGATTGTTCGTTCCCGTTGCCGTGCGATCGGTGCGGGTGAAGGATCAGGGGCTGCCCGTTCAAAGGGGTTTGGGAGAGAGCAACCCATGCATCATGACGTTGGCCTCATATTATATGCAAAACGTCCAGGTGAGCAGCACCATTTTTTTCTTACTTTTTTCCAATTTGGACATACTTCCCCTAGGCGACCCCCCCCCCCTCTTTTTTTTTTTATTTCCCCTTTCTCTTTGCTGGTTATACTGGTTTTTTTTTGCCATTACACCTCTCTTTTCTGTGCCCCCCTGTTTCCCTACTCTGCTTGGATCCTTTATTTTTCCCCTTCTGATTTTTTCCGCTTCCGAATTTACCGACTTGGTTTGTTTTACCTTCCCTATTGGTTTGTATTGTTTTCGCGTTTGGGTTTTTTTACACTATTCAGTATAGTGCTCAGTCTTTGTTGGGACCGACCTATTAAATTTTTTTCGGGCCCCCCAAAAAGGGCCCGGGGACAGGGGGGGGGGTCAGGTCAGGGCCCACACTGTCTGTGTCTGTTCGTGCGCCCCTTACACTAAGCTTCACTTAATGCATTATTTTTCTAGCATTCAGTCCTGTTTTGGTATATCTGATTATCTGGTTCCAGTTTGTTAGAGTTCTGTTTTGTCTAAGACTGCTACATTTTTTTTTGTGTCAGGTTTGTATGAAATCTAGCAACAAAAACCTCTGTATGCCTCTAAATGAAATTAGAGGTACTTAGAATTACAGGAGAGGGCCCTTTGACCTCTATGTTTTCTGTACACATTGTAGTCTTATACATCTTCATATGTGCGCCTTTCTAGTATTTGCTTGTAAAATAAATTAATTTTAATTCTAAAGTCTAAGTTTGTTTGTTTTTTTTTTTTTTTTTACAATACATACTGTACAGTAGTTTTGCACTTCATATTCAGGTCGTAGTCAAATTTGACCCTCACCATAACATTGAGCTGGTGTTACATTTTTTATGGGTATTTATGGGTTAATTTACCATTCCACTTGGATACCTATGTTACGGTAACCAGAAGTATCATTGGTTACAATATTGAAATGGAAGTAATGCTGCTACAAAAACACTGCTCTACTGGAAGTGTCATGGAACAGTAAACTAATCTCAAAATCCCACAAAAATCTCTAATCCTAATTCCATTTAGGGTAAACTTTAAATGTTAAGAAATAACACAGATGTGGGACATCCCAAACCTATTCTTTTCACAAGTTTGACTGAACCAAAGCTAAACCGAATAGGCACCTTTTAAGCGACATTACTGTCTTATCAAAACAATGAGCCTTATGTATAAGACGTCTAATAAGCTTCTTGTTGCCATAGCAACAATCACCTCACTTTCTTTCATTTAAAACTTAGAAAAATAAAAGTGATCTTTGTGGGTTGATGAGAAAAGAAAGACACCCCTTACTGCTAGACAGTTTTCATACATAAGGCCCAATGTTTCATAAAATTGTTGTTTACATATTGATAAGCTAATGTTATATATTAAAATATAATATCATGTTATTTTTAATAACCAAAAAAAATTTCTAGTGGGTATTTCAGGTCTCCAGAGTTTTTCAGAAAAAATTTTTTTGGGGGGTTAGTATTTCACTGTACGCTCCTGCTCTAAGAGTGAGTTATTCTTAGAGCAGTTTCCTGACTACATGTGGGAATGGAGGAGCCTCTTATTCTGGCCTTTTAATCCTTTGACCATCAGAGTTCATGAACCTAGCACGATCAGAGTGTAAAGCGTGCAACTAATAAATGTAGTGGTTGTGTGGATGTTCATGCTGTTAAGCCTATGGGTAGCAGCACATTTCAATTCACAGGCAGAAGCACAGGTGTGAGGACACAGAGGGCGACATGTATGAACGGGCTTTTCGCCTGTTTTCTGGGTATTCGCCTCACCGGCCGAATCCGCTGCGGACGCAGGGATGCGATATAAGGGCAGCATTCCCCACTTTGGGCTGCCCCTCACATAAAGGGGCATGCAATGGGCGGGGGGTGGGGCGGGTTGGGCGTTCCGGGGGGGACCGGGCCCCGCGCTCGAAAACTCCGGGGCTTCTCGATCGGGGCGGAAAAGGCGGCGTTTTTCACGCTCGCCCCCCGACAGGAGACCGGGTTGATTCTGGTCTAAATGACCCGGGTGGAGGCGAAGTGAAGCGAGAAGGGAAAACATGGGGGGAAAAATAAAAGATCGAAAGGGAAAATCTCGGTTCTCACGCCGTGCGGATGGAGTATGAAAAAAAAAAAAAAAATCACCTTTATTAGGTGAAAAACATATCAGAAAAAGGCTGAAACCTTAAAAAAAAAATTAAATAAAAAAATCATTTTCCCAAAAAAATCAAGAAGGGAATACGTTATTCAAATTCTGTAACGCATTCATTGGTCGGCAGAAACCAGCCCAAACAGAATAGGAGCACAGGACCCATTAAAACCCATGGAGAATATTGACCAATCAAATTCAAAGGGACAGTTCAAATAAGTAAAAAGGCAGAAAAAAAGCTGATTGGTTTGGCTAGCGGGGGTTGGCTACCTGGCCCAAAAGTAGGGCGACAGGGACCCTTTAACCTATGGAAAGTATTGACCAATCAAAATCAAAGGCGGGGGCAGTTCAAAAACAGTAAAAAAACGGGAAAAAAAAAGGAATTGGTTGAGTATCGGGGCTTTGGGTATCCGGCCAATCAGAGCGCTAGCTATTGTCCCTTTTAACTATGGACAGACGAGGCAATGAAAACTCAGCTCTCGGCCCGGGGCATGGAGTATGATTTAAAAAAAACATTTTTATTAGGGGTAAAAAAATCTGAAAAAAAACTGAAACCCTTTTATAAACAAAATCAATCAAAACCTAACAATGCGTTTGCGCCGTCACCCCGCTAAATCAGGATGGGTAGAGAGAATTGCCGGGAAAAACAGTAATTCAATTTTTGTAAGCGCTTTTCATTGGCCCGGGAAATCCACCCCTCAGAATAAGACGACAGGACCATTATAACCTTAAAAATATTGCCAATCAAAAACAAAGGGGACATCAAAATACAGTAAAATGCAGAAAAGGCAGATTGGTTGGTAGGGGGGCTTGGCTATCTCGGCCCTCAAGCGCGAGCACTTGTCCCCTTTAGTCTATTTGGGGGGGGGGGCAATAAATCCGGTTCAGCGCGTTTCGGCTGGAGTATGATTAAAAAAAACATTTTTTTTTTAGATGTAAAATATTACTGAAAAAAAGCTGAAACCTTCATAAAAAAAAATCACTCAAATTCCTAACAACGCGTTTGTCGCCCAGAACGGCGCTACATCGGAATTGGGGGTTAAAAGAATTGCCGGAAATACAGTAATTCAAATTCTTAACTTTCTCATTGGTCGCAGAAACCAGCCAAACAGAAAAGCACGACAGGGGAAACCCTTATTAGCTATGGGAAGTATGGACCAATAAATGAAAAGGCGGACAGTTTTAAATTTCAGTAAAAAGGGAGAAAAGAGTGATTGGGTTTAGCCCAGGGGCAGATATGAACACCAATATGTGTAATGCGTCTTTTTTAATGGACAAAGAAGGGGGCCCTAGAAGGGCGCCTAAAAGTTATTATTGTCTATGGGGAAAAAAACTACTACTGTGTTGGTTGGGGGGAAAAGGGGCTTGTCCATTAGCCCAAACATAGGAGTACCTTTTCATAGAGTTCTATGGGGAAAAAAAAATGCAGAGCGGCTCTGTTTGTGATTGGCTAAGTTAAAGGGCGCGGTTTTTTTGGCCAATGGGAGGCAGGACCTCTTAGGGTTTTTTAATGCATTCTTAATAAAACTGACGTGCCCCAAATAAAATGAAAATGCTCCCGAAGTTGACCAATGTGTAATAAAATGAACAAAAATATGGGGGGAACAAAAAAAAAATTATTCAATAAAATTTATTTTTATTTTTTTTATTTTGTTTTCTCCATAAATTTTATTTGGGAACGAAAATAAAGAAATAAAAATGAAATTTTTTGAATTAATTTTTTTTTTTTTTCTTTTTTGCCCCTATTACTGATCAGAGCTTAAACAATTTGAATTACGATTTCCCGGAATTCTTTATTGCATTCCTGATGTAGCGCCCGGGACGGCGACAAACGCTTGTTAGTGAATTTGATGTTTATGTTTTTAGAAGGTTTCAGTTTTTTCAGATAAAATTTTCACCTAATAAAAAGATTTTTAACAACTCCATGCCCCAAGGCGCCGAGGGCCAAAATTTTATTGCCCCGATTCTCCTGACTACAAGGGACAAATAGGCGCTCTGATTGGCCCGGGGTGGGAAGCCCCCCCCAGCTCAACCCAAACGCTCTTTTCTGCATTTTTACTGTATTTTTTAACTGTTCCACCTTTGATTTTGATGGGCAATATTTCTCATAGGTTTTAAAGGGTCACTGTCGCTCCTATTTGATTGGGTGGTTTTTGCCACCAATGAGAAGGCTTAAAAAATTTTAATTACTGATTTCCCGACAATTTTCTATATCCCCATTCCTGATGTGCGCCGTCTCGGCGAAAAAAAAACGTTGTTAGTGATTTGATTGATTTAGTTTATAGAATTTTGTCTTTTTCGATAAATTTGACACCTAATAAAAAAAAGATTTTTTTTAATAACCCTGCCCCAAGGTGCTGAGAGCCGAGATTTCATTGCCCCATTCTCCATAGACTACAAAGGGACAAATAGCTGTGCCTGATTTGGCCGGGGTAGCCCGCCCACGCTAGCTCAACCAATCAGTTTTTCTGCCTTTTTACTGATTTTGAATTGTCCCGCCTTTGAATTTGATTGGTCAATACTTCTCCCTAGGTTTTTTTAAGGGTCACTTCCTCCTATTCTGAATGGCCCGGTGCCAAAACCCCCGCTAGCTCAACCCAACAGCTCTTTTCTGCTTTTTTTTTCTTTATTTTGAATTGTCCCCGCCTTTGATTTTGATTGGTCAATACTTCTCCATAGGTTTTAATGGGTCACTGTCGCTCCTATTCTGATTGGCTGGTTTCTGCCGACCAATGAGAACAGCTTACAGAATTTGAATTACTGTATTTCACGGCAATTTCCAATATCCAATTTCCCGATGTAGTGCCGTTCTTGATTTTTGGAAAGTGATTTTATTTATGTATTTGTTTAGTAGGTTTGAGCTCTTTTACAGAGAATGTTTTATGCCTTTATAAAGGTGATTTTTTGATTCATACTCCATGCTGCACGGACTTCTTTAATGATTTCTTGCTGTGTGTTCCAGTCTCGAATCGGAATACATGTTAGACGCAGTCCCTTCTGCACCTAAGTCCCTTCTGCGCCCCACACACTGGTGAGACATGGTGAACTTTTCACCGCACGTATGAGCGCACCTCCTCGGACGGCGAATATTAGGCGCAGTCCCGCACTGCGCCTAAGTCCCCGCACTGCGCCCCACACACTGGCGAGGCGCGGCGGACTTTACACGGCATGTATGAGCGCACTACGTCGGGCGGCGAATCTTAGGCGCAGTCCCGCACTGCATCTAAGTCCCGCACTGCGCCTCACATACTGACGAGGCGCGGCAGACTTTACACCGCATGTATGAGCGCACCCCAGCGCCGACATACATGAGGCGCAAATTTCGCCGGCAAACTGGCGAAAACATGCGCTCCGACGTGGCAAGATTCATACATGTCGCCCAGAATGTTCATCATATCCCCAAAAACTCTCCTCATATTCTCACATGAAATTTGAGAAGTGTCCTCATCTCCACTCTCTCTACTTGGAAATGAGCTGTACACTATGTATCACTAAGGTAGCAGCTAAAACAAATTATGTAGAATTTATATTAATAATGAATGGTGAAAATGCTTATTATTTAATTTGCAAGCTTCTCATGTCAATTTTACTTTGTAGTAAAATACCTTTAAGTTTGTGAATAACTTTTTAATGCTTTAACCTATTCATGTGATTTTGAGACTGTTTTATCATGACACATTGGGCAACATGTATGAAATTTAAAATTCCTTAACTGCTGTGGTCATTATTGACCGGGGCAGCTAAGGGGTTAAATGGCCGGGAATGGAGTTATCTCTGATCCCGACTGCAACTGCAGGAACCCAGCTGCATAAATTGTTCATGGTTTAATATAATTTTGTTTTGATTGACTTCACACTAAACATTAATATTAAGGGGAAAACTGGCCGTATTTTGTGAGTTGTCAGTGTCGGACTGGGGAACCTGGGGCCCACATGGGAGCTGATCTTGGGGGCCCACTCAATAGCTACTGTACATGAAAATATTACCTGTTAATTTTTAGGCCTTTCAAACATAAACATGTGCACTTTACCACATAATACAATGTGCAAACACTGTAGGTAGGTATAAAGCCTCTGTAGATAGAAGTCCCCTGTAGGTAGATACGTTTGTATACAGCCCCATGTAGATATCAGGTATGTATACCCCCTGTAGGTATACAGCCCCCTGTAGGTAGCTAGGTATATATGCCCTCTGTAGGTAGATAGGTATGTATACAGCCCCTATAGATAAGTAGGTATAAATTTCCTCTGTAGGTAGATAGGTATACAGACCTGTGTAGGTGGTAGGTGTAAATACCCACTGTAAGTAGGTATATATATGTCCCCTGTAGGTAGATATGGCATCTGCAGGTAGATGCTGACACCCTGTAGGTAGATACAGCCCCCCTGTAGGTAGACATCGCCCCCTTTAGGTAGAAACTGGCCTTCTGTAGGTAGATACTGGCCCCTTGAAGGTAGATAATCATCCCCTGTAGGTAGATTCTGGCTCCCTGTATATAAATACTTCCCCCTGTTGGTAGGTGCTGTTCCCCTGTAGAGACATCCCCCTCTAGACAGATAGTGTCCCATATTGACAGATACTGGCCCCTTGTAGGTAGATGCTGCCCTCTGTAGGTAGATGCTGGCCCCTTTAGATAGATGCTGGCCCCCTGAAGGTAGATACTGACAGCCTGGAGGTATATGTTGGTCCCCTGGAGGTAGATGCTTGCCCCCTGTAGGTAGATGCTGGCCCCCTGTAGGTAGATTCTGGCCCCCTGTAGGTAGATTCTGGCCCCCTGTAGGTAGATACAGGCCCTCTATGGCAGATTAAAAAAAATTAAAAAAGATACTCCCCTTTCCTCGCTTCACCACTGAGGAGATGTCTCTGAGAGCTCGTATCCGACGTGGGCGAAGTGATGTCATTACGCTTCCTATGATGGGTCATTGCTCCCGGTATCTCCTAGGTCTAAAGTCTAGGGCCTAAGCCCTGGACTTTCAGTCTAGGTGATACATTGGCACAGGAGACATGAGAACATTATGGTATCATGCCCACTGCGCCACTTACTCCTGTGAGTCGCAGGCAGTCTGCAGAGAGATGATAGCTATTGGTTCTCTGTTCTTCCATAGTTGTAGATGGGTCCGGGCTTGCACAGCGATGTGCCGCCCAGAATCGCTGTCGATAAAGCTCAGGACCCATCTGGTGTTTCTCCAGCCCCCCAGTGGGCCAATCTAAGCCTGTTGATTGTACATTGAGAGAGACATGTATGGAACTGCTTGCATCGAAGTTAATTTTTTCATCTACTTTTCAGTGTATAATGTGCCTGAATGTATGAAAGTGGGTTTTGTGTGTTCATAAATGGTATTAAGTTCATTGCACCTCGCCTGTGTTTGGTGCATTACAGAACTTAGGCGTATAAGTAATGCAGTATACAGAAAAGCCACAGTATAATACATGGGACATGGGGAGATTGCTCAAATGAAAAAATACCGATAAGACAATCACTCACACACCACCTAAGCATGAGGGGAGTGGTCGCTGGTATTATAATTGCATATATATAAAGTGATACAGAGGTGTGCCATTAACACAGATACGTGTAGTGCACCATGCTGGCTTAGAGCCTATTATGCCACTACTATTCCATTTGGCGGGCTGCCCAGCACTTTTAGGTGTCCCACACAAATATAGACCCTCGCCCCTGCTCTCTAGTACTTTTGGGCAAAAAAATTACATACTGTAAAAATATCAAATATGAGGTATTAGTTGATACAGTGGCCACAAAACTACACAAGCTCGCAACAAGTGTCAACAGTCCTCGTGTCTTGCGAGTCCAAAAACAAACAAAATAAAGAAAAAACACAGAAAAATGGGACATTAATTATTAAAAAAAAAAACACAGAAACAAGCCCATACTCACAGCTCAATGGCTGGACTGAAAACTGAACCAAGTAAAGAGGCAAAACTGGCCCCTATGCTACTTGTGAAAGATAAACAGGTGCATCTGATTGCTGAGCAGTAAGTAGCTCACATACCCCACCACTATGTGAACAATTAACTGCACATTAAATTGATACCTGTTCAAACAGTATGCAGAAAAGCCACAATATAATATAAGGGGAGATTAGCATAAGTAATGCACCAAACATTTATAAAGGCAATAGATAGGCTGGAAATAAAAGAAAAGTCATTAGAATAGCATGCTAGTGAATAGAAACTATGGTACTCATCTTGCTTAGTGGACCACAGGTCCCAGCAAAACCTGTGGTGTGCTGACTCTTGCGTGATGTAGAATAAAGGGTGAGAGCAGCATAAATACATTTCAACTTTGATGTACTAAAAATAAAAAAATTAAAAAATCTGAACAACATCATTGGGTTAGTTAATGTTAAATTAGTTTTAGATTTTTAATCTTAAATACATTTTATTGGAGATATTTTTATATTTTTGGGATATTATATACTTTTATATATATTGTATATGATAAAAAATGTATTAAATTTAAATAATTTAATTTTATATAGTTTGATAATTATCATAAATTACTTTTTATTATTGTACTGTTGGAAGCTGAGAAATATCGGACATTTTTTTCCCTAACAGAAAATCTAACTCCACTTCGACTCCTTAGGCTCAGGCAGACCACATTGAAATAGGTTTGCCTATCTGAGCAATAATGCGCCTAGTTTTGCCGAACTACATTCATATATGTGTCTAATATTACAAGTGTGTTGCAACACGCCCTCATAACGCCTCCAGAACGCCCCCTCATGTTAGGCGCTTTAAAAAGTGTTGAGTCTTATGAACAATGCGCCTAACACATTCATAAGGCGCATTAGACATCATAGCCGGTTCACTTTGACGCATTTGACACGAGAAAAGGGTGAAAAACCCGATTATACATGTCTCCCTTAGTAGTGACTCTTTTGTTTTCATATATATTTTATTGAGTCATGGTACGGCAGGCTGCTGCACAAAAGGGACATTTTGTGATAAGGCCTGTACTTGAGATTTAATTTAAATGTATAACCTTATAAATAATAGGCCAAAAAATAAACATTTAGATAACTTTTTTTTAATTTCACTCTTTTGTCACATATTAGAAATCAGTTTATTACATTATATGCAACCTAAAATATTAACCGACTACAGAAATTTACAGAGCTGTGATACTCCGTTCCATCACAAACATATCTACAATTACAAAAAAGGTTCAGATATAGTATATTCTGCATCAAAAGTGATGAAACTGGTAAAAATTGAGGGAATAAAATATGCAGTTTCCACGTCAGAACAAGTATGCTACAGATCTCAAAAACTAAAGCAGCATGTTCTTTTTCTTCTCTACAGCTTGTAGACAAACATTATACAATATTGCCCATTTGTTTTATACTGTAATCCACTGCCAATTTACTTGTGCAAATCTAAAACTAAAATCCAGGCATTGTTTTATAAAGACTATTAAATTATCTGTTTAGATAAAAAAATAGGACAATATTCTTTAATAAAAAATATTCCGCAAAACTGTTTAATACATGAGACATGTCTTCTCTGAAGATTACATGATAATTATACTTCAAGTTGCCAGGCAACTCTAATTGCCATGTGATTTGTACTTTTTACATCTCTTGATAACACTTAGTTTACGAGGCAGAAATAATCATATACTTGTGCGCCCAATAATTATATAGAGTATATTGTGCAATTATATGATCACCATGGATAAAAACTACCGTAGTATGACACAATCAACCAATTGTATTAAAAAAATTAATTGCTTAAAGAAAATAAGAAGCTCATTTAATATACTGTATATGAATGAACAGTTTTTAATTTATAATACTGACAATCATTTAAAAACTTGAGATATGAGTGTATGCATTGCAAAAAGAAAAAATAGAGACTGGATACTTGACAGATACAGTATGCTAATATAAAAAAGTTTAATGCTAAAACATATAATTTTTAATAAAGAAATATCTTTAAGCAGGCTCTGCAAAATAAAACAAATTCTACAGTAATTTCTGATCCATAATGTAAGTAGGGAGGAATTGAGTGTTACTAGAATTTAAAGCATCAAAATGAACAATAGCTGGTCATACAAATAACTAAATGCCAGACAATTATCCAGTGGCATAGCTAGAGTTTTTGTCTCCCAAATTTTTGCCCCTTTTTACAGACCACAACCCTATTTTTCAGGCCATGCATCTTTTTTTCTTAGGCTCACTCTCAAACCATAAATCATAATTGGCACTTTAAAAAAAAATATGGGCCACATGTCTATGTCTAAGATTTTCTTTGTTGCCCATAGCAACCAATTAAAGCTCCCCTTTCATTTCATATAATGCTCTGAAAAAAATGAAAGGAAAGCTCTGACTGGTTTCTATGTGCAACAAAGAAAGTCTCACACCTAGACAGTTTTCATACCTGTTACTAGGATCAAGAGTCATATAATAGATCATTTTTATCATTTAAACCTAAAGGCCTATAAGTGTTTAATTTGTCATATCACAGTATTCTAAGATCCATACATTTTTTTAAACTTTTCGTTGATAGAACTGTGTAAGGGATTTTTATTTGTGCCATAACTTGATACTTTAAATAGCGCCTTGTTGCGGTACATAATTTTCCTTATTACTTTTTATACAATTTTTTGTGGATGAAAAGGGGAATTCTGTCACTGTTTGGGTTAAATAAAATAATACATTTATAGATTGGATTGTTATGGATGCCACAATAACTATTATTTGTAACTTTTTTAACAAGTAAAAAAGTATTTTTATTAGGAAATCAAAAGTTTTTTGTTTGTTTGTACTTATGTATTTCTTTTGTTTAAACATCTTTCATTTCCGAGTACCGTACAGGTTTTTGCACTTTGGGCTCATTTTTTCCCTGGGGTGCTTTTAAAGTTGGCAAGGGGTGCTTGGATCCCGGCCCAAAACCCCAGTGTCTTCCTTTTGGTCGACTCCCTTTCCCCCTTGCTAAGCCATTAAAATTTCCCCCTAACTTAAAAGGGGCCTTTTTTATATAAGGATTTTGATAAATGGGGATGTTTTTTTCCCCAAAACATGTTTAAATTTATTTTGTTTCCACAGGACCTAGTTGGGACAGGGGTTTTCTGGTGGTGGCCAATTTTTTTATCCTTTTTAAAAAAAACACAGAACAGCCTGGGTCCTGAAAGTTTTAGTGGGTCAGGGGGAAAAAAAGCAAGGGGGATACTGAAAAAATTTTCTCTCCAGATAGCTATCAAAAACCTGTATTGTTGGGTTTTAGCTTAAAGGGGTTTTTTTTCAGATGTAATGTTGATGTGGGATCCTCCAAAATGGGTTTTTAACCCATTTTTTAAAATATATGTGATTACAAAAAGTGCAGTCTGAGAGGCTACAGGCTGCCTTACCCCCCCTTTAGTTATTCAAAGCTTCTACTAGATCGACCTGACAAGAGTGCTGGCCGGGCTTAAAAGGTTCTTATCTGATGAGGACTGGCTGAAAGAAGCTTTAAAAAGGCCCGGGTGGAAATTTGTTTTCTTTTGTTTACAGAATAAACTAGTTGTGTGTGTTATCTGAGTAGACCCCTGTTTTATCTTAAACAAGGAACACGAAGAAGCTTTCAAGTGCTGTGGGGGAAAGTTTGTTGTTTTTGTTTTTACAGAACCCCACAAGTTTTTATTTTTGATTTTTTTCAGTGAACATTTCACACGACCCCTTTTATGCAGCTTCCCTTGGCTGTGGTGTCTCTCTCTCTCAGCTCCTTGGTTTTTTTAAATTTTGGGCTTTTTTGGAAAGAAAAGGGCAGGCCCTTGCAAAAAAACCCCTTTAAGCTGACAAAAATTTCTTGCTTTTTTTAACAAGTCCCATCACATATGTTAAAAAAAAACCCCAAATGGTAAACACAGTAAAAGAGCAATTTACATAGCAAAATAC
The DNA here is from genome assembly GCA_025379985.1 of Phyllomedusa bahiana. NCBI lineage: Eukaryota > Metazoa > Chordata > Amphibia > Anura > Hylidae > Phyllomedusa > Phyllomedusa bahiana. The sequence goes on from JAODAL010052336.1 coordinate 14,706, forward strand.
GATTTTTTTAAATGTTGTAATTTAACCCTTTATGAGATTGTAAAAATTTTTGGACCAAAATTGTTTTTCTAGAATATATTCCCATGATACATAAAATTTATTTAAAAGAAAATGTAGAGACGAAGACTGTCGGGGTTTAAATTTTACATTGTAAACCCCGGGAAACGATCGAGAAACTATGTGAATACTAAACAAAATCATTATATTCTAAATGGGTCATTTTAAAATTAAATTCGGGTTGGCCTTTCAAAGGGCCCATGCATGATTAAAATCAAAAAAAACTCAAAATGAGATAAATTTTTTTTTTGATCATACCATGCTTAGATGATCTTTTCGGAAAAAGGGTGTGGGTGGCTGGGGGGTCTCTGAAAAAATTATTTTCATTTCCATGATACTTAAAAAACCATAGAAGGCAAAGGGTTTAAAAGGACTTTGAAAAAAAACCTTTTAAAAGAATGTTTTTTATAAAAAAAAAATTGCCCCAAAGGTTTCCATGGGTTTTTCCCATACCCTTTTAATTTGTCTATGTACAAATGTATAAAACTGACAGAAAAATGATTATTATGAGTTTCCAAGCTTTTCCCTTTTCCCTTACTTTTGAATGCAGTACAGAATCATAAAATATTTTAAAATTTTTATCTTAATATAAAGGGGATAAAAGAAAGGCTTAATTAGAAAAATTCAAAATCTTTGTTTGGGGTTTATAATTCTTTAATTACTGGGGGTCTTTTTTCCCAAACAGGGGTATACATTTAGAAAATTACGTGTAAATGATTGCAGCTTTCACCAGGTAAAATTTCATTTTCCTCCAAGGCTTTCCCAGAAATTTAATTAAGTGGCAAATTTTTTTTGAGAATTTCCAGCTTGAATATGAAATTTCACATTTGCGCGTTTAAATTAGCCCGGGTTTGCTTTTGGCTTGGTTTAAGCATTGCCAACCTATATTGATATACAACAAAATTTTAAAACCCCCCCCATTAGATATTTTCATTTTAAAAAAGTACCGAATAAAAACTGCATAAACCCCAGGGGACAAAAAAATTTAGAAAACTTTTGGTACAAAAAACATAATGAAGCAAATGTAGGTTTATACTGTATAATATTTTTATATTTATGTACATTTATCTAAAACTGTTTAAAGGGAAACTTTTTGGGAAAACCCCAATTTAAAAAATTTTTAAGTTTTGGGGTAACTACTGACCTCCATAAAAAACAGGGCCTGTTTGGGATTTCTTACACAGAGTTATTTTTTGGAGTTTTAAAACTGCAAAAAAAATTCCTGCTTTTTTAAAAAAATAACCTGTTTTTTCCCTTGTGTTTTTTTTTATTTATTACCATTTTTTTTACATGGTCGCATTTAAAGGGCATAACTAGAAAAGCTTGGGGGCCCCATACCCAAACTTTTTTTTTGGGGGGCCCCCTCCCCTCCCACGAACTTTTTACCAGGAAAAGCAGAAAATAGATAAAAACAAGGGAAAAAAACCCACCATAGTTTATCCCCATTTTACTGCTAAAATTTTAGAGAGGGGCGGAATTTCTAAAAAAATTCGGTTCCCCGGTTACTTCGCCGAATTTTCCGACAAAATTTGTTTGGGTCCGAATTATTTCCCGGCACGAATCCGTTAAAAAAAACAGCTATTTTCCAGGCTGCCCAGGCCTAAAGGGTGCTTTTAAAGAACGTTGTGCCATGTTAAAATATGCAGAGGGAGCTTGGTTTGGTCTTAAATACAATTTTGTGTTTTGTAGGGACACGCCCCATGACTCCCCGCCGCTTTTGGAATCGCTTCACTATAAAAAATGCCCGGGAAATTTTATGGGGGCAAAAACTAAACCAAAAAAACAAAAAAGCAGGAACTTTGGGCCTGATAAAGTCAGGGCCCAGAAAAAGTGGAAAAAAAAAAAAACTGAGGCTCCAGGTGGGGGAAACCCATTAGTAAAAGGGAGTGGGGAAAAGGGTAAACGGCGGCCCCCAACAGCAGAATGAGGTCAGACAGTGGCACATGAATTCTGGAAGGGGCCAAAAAACATTTAACGGGCCGGGAGTGGCAAAAAGAACAGTGTGAGGGGTCACGGGTGGCGCAGCTTGGGGGTTCAGGCCCCCAGTGGAAACAATGAAAAATTTGGGTTTGCGGGGAAAAAAAGGGGAAAGTGGGCCAAAAGAGGGGTTTCCCAAAAGACACGGTGTGGGGGGGACGGCAGGGGCAAAGAAAGAAAAGGCATTTGGAAGGGGGGTTCAAACGGAAAAGGGGGCACAATGCCCCCACAGGGGGTGGGGGGGGGAAACCGGCCCAAGCCAAAACAATCAGAAACCCCCATGAAACGGGCCGGGGGACGGGTGGCACAATAAAAATCGAAATTTGGGGGGTTTGGAAAAACAAAAAATGGGCCCCACAGTGTGGAGGGACCGGCGGGCAGCCCCCGGCTGGCAGCAGGGGGGGTTCAAAACCAGTGGAAACCAAGACACGGGTTGTGGAGGGCCGGGAAAAAGGAGTCAAGAGCAGCAAAACCGAGGGTCAGAAAAGGGGCAAAAATGACATTTCGCAGGGGGCCCAAAATATTTATTAGGCCACAAAAGCGGCCAATGAATTTGAGAGGGGAGGCCCGGGGGCCCCCGGCAGCAGCATGGGTTTCAGGCAGGGGCACAAGGGACAGAAAGTGGGGGTTTGAGGGGACAGGAGAAAACGGGAATGAGGCAGGGAGTGGCCCCCAATGACATTCTGGAGGGGGAAAAAACAGTCCCGGGGCCGCGAGGGGCCCACAATAAACCAGTTTTGGTTTGTCACGGAAAACAGCAACAGCGCAGCACCCATGAGCACATAGGTGGCACAATGACAGGTGTTGAGGTGGGGGGGAAATTTCCAGCCCCTTGGGTTAAACCCCCGAACGGTGGTTGGGGGAAGGAGGAGGAAAAAATCAAGCAGTTTTTGTGGGGGCATTCAGGCGGGGGGGCCGGGAAATTCAGAATGGGGCTGGGCAGGTTGTTTGAAACCCAAAACTGACGCCTAAGGATTGGTGGGGTGGAAATTTTTGGCCGACCCAGGGCCGGGATTAAATCTTGAAAAAGGTCAGTCGTTAAAACTTTTCCCCCTGTGGACAAGGGGTTCTCCTTGGGGTAACTTTTGGCCCCGCCGCCTAAAAACAACCCTTAAAGGGGCCCAAAAATACTGGCCGGGGGGGCCCAGTTCCCCACTGCCAAAACTCGGAAAGTTGGGGCCCCAAACATAAATTTTGGGTTGCCGAAGCCCAGGGGGATCTTCAAACTGGGGGGGGCAGGGGCGCCCCAAGAAAGGCCAAAAACCTGTTGGTTCTGGGAATGTTTTTTTCCATGTCCTCCCTGCTGCTGCTGCTGGTGATGCCCTCCTCATTTGGCGGGGAAGGAAGTTGCTCATTAGTGCCCTCCAGATTGGGTTTTATGCTGATGGAGCTTTTTACTGCCCCTACCCCCCCCCTTTCCCCCAGCCCCCCGCTTTTAACGGTAAGTAGTCCCGGGGGAACGCTAAAGGAACCCCCCGGTCAGACCTGCCCAGGGAGGGGACGTTTCCCCGAAACCATAGGAAAGCGGCCCCCAAACTGATTACGGAAGGATTTCCCCTTATAGTTTTTGAGTTTGCCCTTTCCCCCTAAAAATAGCTGGGAAAAAAGGGGTTTCCCCATTTTTTTTGGTGGGCAAAGGGTCCAATAGGGTTTGGGGGGCCCAAGGAAGTCATCCCTCTGCCGGTGCTGACTATTCGGCTGTCACAAAAGGGGCCAGGAAAATAAGCATGTCGGGGGGCCCTCTCCCAAAAAAGTAAAATCCGAGGGGCCCCCCCCTGCCTCCTTTTTTCCACTGTATACTGCCCAAGGGTTTTTGCTAGGGGAGTCTTTCTCCCTTTCGTCCTTTTCCTTAAATCCCCAAATCACCTCCTTTTCCGGGCTGCTCCTGCTCCTCCTCTCTTTGTAAACCGGGTAAAAAAATCCACCCCATTTCACCGGGACAATGCTTTGCTCCAATGTCTCCCCTCCTCCTCCCTCCATTTCGGTCCCCAGGGGCCCTCATGTGGCCACCGAGATGTAGTCGCCCCCTTCCCCAAAGTCCCCGCCCGACAGATTTTTTCAGCATCTTTTCCCAGGACATGAAGCATTTGGAATGACTTTTATTCACCCCAAGTAGCCTGGCGACTGCCCCAAAATTAAAAGTGGCCCCCTTCGAATGGCCTAAACAAACGGGAAAAGGTGGTTCACGCATAGCTGGCCCACGGCGGGCCCTTTTCCAAAGTTACAACGGGGGGAGTACTTCTTTTTTCTCCCTTTGGGTTTTAAAACCCCAAAAAAGAAATTCTTTTTAATTTGGGGGGCCTTTCTCTGTTCAATTAAAATTTGTCGGCCCCAAACCTTTGTGCGGGCTGGGAAAAATTTCCACGGGTGGAAAAAAATGGGAAAATATCAGAGGGTGTTTGGGGGGGGGGGTTTTGGCCGTTTTGCAATCGAGGAGGGTGTTCCTGGCTTTTGTAGGGAATTTTGGGTTTTTAAAGGGGCCCGAAAATGACATTTTTTCCTGGCCCATTCCAGAATGTTCTGAAGACCCGGTTTGGGAAGACTTAGGTCCTTTTTTAAAACCAAAATTTGAAACACGGGGCCCCCCAAATGAGGGGCCGGCCATGGGCCATACCCCCCCCGGGTTTGCAGGCGGCGGACCCCCATGTTCCCCCCCATTGTCCGTCACCTTGGTTCCGTTTTGGAAAGTTGGCGCGGGGGGAAACCCAACCCCTTTTGATTTCTTGTTGCTTTGACCGGGGGGAAGCAGTTTCCCTGTGGGGGAACTTCTTTTTTCCCCCGAAATGTTTGTGCCACTCCCAAAATTCGGCCCAAGTTGAAAAGACCCTCCCAAAACCTCTCTGTCTAAACATACTGTTTGTTCTAAAATTTTGTACAGAAACTTTTTTTGATAAAGCTATCGGGTTATGTTTAAAATATACCCCCCTGTTTTTGGGGAATCCAAAAGAAAAAATTCCCCAATTTAAAAAGCTTGGGAAAACCCCTTTGGATAAAAAAATTCCCCGGCCCCCAACAAATGGGGGCCGGGGGAAAATTTTACTTTTTTAAATGTTGGTGGGGGGGTTTTTTACAAGCCAAACTGGGGTTGGTTTTTTTTTTAAATGTTTAAAAGCCAAACCAAAGGGCCCCTTTTAATTTTTAAACCTTCGCTTGTGAATTATGCTACAAGAAAAATGTATATTTTTTCTGGGGGTTTTAAAAAAGGAGGGTTTTAATTTTTGTTAGCACAGCAGCAAAAAAAAACCCCGTTTAAATTTTAACCCCCTGGTGTAAATTGCGAAAAAAAAAATTAAAGCCCCCACAAACTAGTAGCTTTTGAAAGCGTTTTTTACAATGGGGGTATTTTTTTTAACCCCAACAACAGGGGATTAAATTGTAATTAACTTTTGTTTTGTAAATTTTAGCCTAAAAAAAAAAATATATATATTTGGCGTTAAAAAAGGACGGTTTTTTTTTTGTCAGCACAGCAGAAAAACAACGCTTTTTAACCCCCCCGGAGGGAAAATTGCCCCTTTTTAGAATTTTTGGCCCAACCAAAAAACTGGTAGGTTTTTTTTAGCGAATTCCCAATGGGTATTTTTCTAGGGCCAACAAAAACAAGGATAAAATTGAAATTTAAAACCTTTGTTTGGGAAATTGGGCCCTACCAAAAAAAAATATATTTTATTTTGGGCTTTTAAAAAAGGGGGTTTTTTTTTGTCAGCACCAGCAAAACAACGTTTAAAAATTTAAAACCCTGGATTTTTAAAATTGGGCCCCAATGGGAATTTGGGAAGAACCAAAAAACTAGTAGCTTTGTAGGTGTTACAATGGGTATTTTTACGCCACACAACAAGAAAAAAAATTGTAAATTAACCTTTGCTTTTTGGAATTAGGTCCCCAAAAAAAAAAATTTATATTTTGGGGCGTTGAAAAAGAGGGTTTATTTTTGTCGCAAAAGGAGCAAAAACAACGTTAATTAACCCCGGGATGTAAATTGCGAAATTAGAATTTGAGCCCACAAACTAGTAGCTTTGTAGCGTGTTCCCAATGGTTTTTATTTTTACGCCACACAACAAGAGAAAAAAATTTTGAAAATTTTAAACCCTTTGTTTGTTGATAATTTGGGTTACCAAAAAAAATAAAATATTTGGGCTTTGAAAAGAGGGTTTTTATTTTTGTCAGCACACCAGCAAAACAACGTTTAAAATTAACCCCGGATGAAAAATTGCGCAATAAAATTTGAGCACCCCAAAAATAAAGTGGAAATTTTGTATTGTAAAAAACGCGGTTTCTTTAAATAAAATAAAAACAGGAACGGGCTTAAAATCCCCCCTTGGATTTTAAATGTATATGCAGCTGCGTGGACCCCACATGGTTTTCAGACCCTTTTCCCCCAAAAAAATCAGAAATAAAAACTTCAGGAACGTCTCTGGAAAAAGCTGGGGACACCCCACAAAAATCGCTTTTTAAAAAAATTAGTTCTTCAGAAAAGCGCTTCACCCGCAGCAGCACCTTCCCTGTCAGTACGGGTTGGAAAAGGAAAAAAGGTTTTGGGAGTTTCCCGGGCGGCGGCGCTCGGTTTTTATGTCCCGGTGACGTCACAAAAATTCCCCCCCGGTTTTTGATTGGCTTATCTCTGCACATGTCAGGGCAGGTATGCCCTTCTTCCCCCCAGAGTTGCTTTCCCCCCATTTTGCCCCATGTGCTCGACAGCCATTTTATCAATAAAAAAGCACACTTCGTTCCCCGAATTTCCCCCAAAGTTGGGACTTGTTCCGAACCGAATTTTTCCTGAAATTTAACGAATTCCACTTCGTTAGGAAATCGATTTGCCCAAACTCTAGCTACAATAAAAATCTTTATTATACCAAGACCAGCATAAAAAAAAACGCTTAAAACTTTTGGGTTGGGGTTATACTGCCGAAACGGGGCCCCTATTTTTCATAGTGAATTTAATAATCCCCTAATATTACTAAACAATTTAAAAAAAACCCAAAAGTAACCATATAGGACCCTATATAGTATATACCCGTGTTTCAAAAACTTTTGCGACATTTCAAAAATGATTACAGGGCAGTTACATTTGTGACTTTTACCCGGGGAATTTTTTCTGACAAGTCGTTTTATTTTTATTGTTCTTTTATTTCGGGACCAGACCTCCATGATGACTTCTCCCGGGGCCCCCACTTGTCCATGGTTTTTTAGACACAAAAAATATTACAAATTTTCCCCCTTTTCCGGACCTCACTCCCCTACCCACCCGGCTATTTGGGTCAATTTTTGGCAGCAGTGTTTAGGTAGCTATAGGGGCCCATTTAGTCAGGCAGAGTTATGTAGCCCAGTGGCCCCCCCTAGATAGGCAGGCAGGAAAGAGGGGCCCTATAGGTAGGAAGGCAGGGTTTAAATAGCTATAGGGGCCCTATAAAGGGAAGCAGACAGGGTTTAGGGGAGCTATAGGGGCCTTATTTTTGGCGGCCCGGCTTTAAAGGGGAAATATATAGGGGCCATATATGTAGGCAAGCAGGACTTATTGTAGTCTATAGAGGCAGTCTATAGGGGCAGCATACAGGCAGGCAGGGTTTAGATAGTCAATGGGGGCCCCATACAGGCAGGGCATAGGGTAGGCTATAGGGGCCCCATAGAGGCAGGCAGGGATTAGGGTAGGCTATTGGGTCCCCATACAGGCAGGCAGGGCATATAGTAGTCTATCGAGGCCCCATACAGGCAGGCAGGGCCCTTAAAGGGGGCTATTGGGGCCCCCCTACAGGCAGGCAGGGGGTTTGGGGGGTTTTTAGAATCCCCATATAGGGGAGCAGGGTGCTTTTAGGGGCCCGGTGAAAAGGGCCCCCCCATTGGCAGACAGGGGGCAAAGGGCAGGTTTCAGGGGCCCCATATAGGCAGGCAGGGGCTTAGGGCGGGTATAGGGCTTTCCCCCTATAGGCCGGGGGAGGGTGCTTAGGGGGAGGTGATAAAGGGCCCCCCCATAGGGGAGGCAGGGCATAGGGAAGGTTGTAGGGGGCCCCCTATAGGAGGGAAAGGGGGCTTGGGTAGGTTGTAGGGGCCCCATGTAGGCAGGAAAGGGGGCTTAGGGGAAGGTTTAGGGGCACCATATGGCAGGTAGGGGGCTTGAAGGGAGGTTATAGGGGGCCCATATAGGGAAAAAGGGGGCCCTTTGGGAAGGTTATAGGTGCCCCATACAGGCAGGGGGGGGGGGCCCAGGAAAACAAAGGTATAGGGGCCCCATATAGGCAGGGGGCTTAAGGCAAGTTATAGGGGCCCCATATAAAGGGAGGCCCGGGGGTTTAAAGGGGGATTATAGGGGGCCGCATTAATTTGGGAGAGGGGCTTAGGGAAGGTTTTTGGGGGCCCCCTAAAGGCCCGGGAGGGGGCTTTTGGGCAGGTTAAGGGGCCCTTAAAAAGGCAAAGGGCAGGGTTGCTTTTTTTAATGTAAAAAAAAAAAAAAAAAAACACTTACTAAACCCGCCTCACGTTTCCCCCAAAAGCTTAGCTTTTCCCGGGGAGTCTGTTGCCGGCGTGGGCCGGGATTTAAAGTTTCGAAAGTTCCCCTCCAAGCCCACTCAGCATGTGGGTCGGTGCTGCTAGGCTTAAGGCCTAGCAGGAAGATTTTCCCGAGCGGAGGGGCAGGCGGCTTTCCCCTCTGCTAAAAAGAGGCGGTCCTGCATCTGAACGCTCGGGCCGAAGGGGCCAGCCATTCAAAGGCAGGATGCACCAGGCCCCGCCGGCAGTGAACTGGTATGTTCATTGCCGGCGGGCGCAAGAGCCGAACTACCGGGGTAGTAGACGTGTTAAACAGCTGCCCCGGGGGCCGGGCCCCCTTAAAATCCGGGATCCCTGGCAGTGTACGTTCCCGCTACCCCCCGGGGGTTTACGCCCCTGTGCATTTTGTTGATTTTTTTTAAAAAAAAAGGGGTTTTTAAATCCAAAAAAAAATGTGTTTGGGACATGCTAAGCCAAAATTGTGCCACTTTTTAAAATAATTTTCTGGTGCAACCACATTAGTATATGAGGAACATAGTGTTTTGAAAAAAAAAAAAAAAAAACACCACTGATTCAGAAAGTCATATATTACAAGAAGCAAATCAGGGCTCATTTGATAATTTAAAATGTCTTTTTAGTATAAACTTTAAATAGGATGTCTAAAAAAAAAGGGCCCAAATTTTTTCAAAATGGTTTTTGTTTTGGAAAAAAATTTTTAAACCCCTTAACGGTTTTTGGCCCTTTTTGACCCGGGGCCCAATTTTTTTAAATTTTTGCCATGTGTTACTTTTTTTGTGGAATACGTTTTTTTACACTTTACCGGGCCATGTGATTCAGAGATTGGGTTTGTAAGAAAATTTTTGTTTCCCAAAAATCCCCTTTTTTATTTGTGAAAAAATCGAAAAAACCGTGAAAAAAATTTGAAAAAATTTACTATTCTCAAAATTCAAAAAATTTTGTGTAAGGGGCAGATAGTTATTCCACTCAAAAAAGTTTATAACTAGATCAACCCTATGTTACTGTTTGGTTGGAAAAAATTTTTAAATGTCTTTTTTTTAGCATTAGGGGACTTAAAAAAAATTTTTAGTAAATTTTTAATTTTCAAAAAAAATTTGCAAGATGCATTTTTTTTTTGGGAACCCAAACCAGTTTTTGACGTGACTTTGAAATTGGGGATGTATTTTTTGATACCCCCAAAAAAGTGACTCCATCTAAGAAACTTTTAAAACCCCCTTAAAATAATTCCAAAAAAAGAATTTAGGAAGTTTTTTAAACCCATTAGGTGTTTCACAGGAAAATTTTAAAGATTTTCCCAAATTTTTTATCCTTCCCAAAAGACGGGGGAGATGTGACCAGAGAAATGCAACTTAATATTGATTCCCCAGATTATGCTGTTTTCAGCTATGTGCCATATGTGGCCTTAGTGCACTATCTGGCTCACCACAAGCCTCAGAAAAAGGAGCCCCTACCGGATTGGGGTTTCCATTTTCTTTACTTTTCATTTAGGAAATTTAAAGTTTGCGGACACCCTAAGGTGCTAAAACTTAATAAACACCCCTAAAAAGGGACCCATATTGGAAACTAAAAACCCCAAAGGAAAATATAAAGGGGTTTTGTTGGGGTGAATTTTTTTTTACAAGGTTTTTAAAAAAATTTTTTTTTTAAAAATTGGCTTTTGGAAAAAATGTTTTTTTTTCAAAAAACCCCGGGGCAAAAATTTTGTGAAAATTTTTAAAGTTCAGCGTACCCTATATAGGGGTGAAACTGCTGTTTTGGGTGCTTGGCAGGGCTATAAGGGAGGGAGCGTTAGGGCTTTTGGAAGTCGTTTTGGTGGTTGCCATAAGTTTTTGAGCGTTATTTGGCGTTATTCGATATCGGCCACCATCGAAAAGGTTTTTTTTCATAGTGACAGTCATTAGACGTTTTCCTTTTAAAGTCTAGGGGAGAGCAACAACACCTTCATTCTTACAAAACAGGGCTGGAAGCTAAAATTAACAGCCCCAAAAAAAAACCCCCCCAAACTTAGGTAAAAAGCCACAGAAAAAAAATCACCACCATTCATATCCCCGTCTTGTACCACGCATGACCCTTAAAAACCCCTCACCCCCCAAATTAAAAAAAAGCCAGAAGGCAGTATTATTTGAACCCTCATTTTTTTGAACTGGACTTGAATATCCCCGTCCGGGCGCATGAGCCCCAAAACTGCATGACCCCCACATTTAAAATGCCCGGAAAAAGGAAATCTTTTAACCATATTTTAGTTTCACTGGACTTGACTATCCTGTCTGGCCACGCATGAGCCCCAAACCCGAACCCCCCGTTAAAAAGTGCCGGGAAAAAGGATTTCAACCCCCATTTTGTTTATGGACATTGACATTGTCTGGCCCAGCTTGACCCCAAAAACCCGCTGACCCCAATTAAAAAAATGCCGAAAAAAGGGGTTTTTAACCCCCATTTTTGTGAAAGGGCATTGACTAAAACTGTCCGGACCCGTATGACCATTAAAACGTCTGGGCCCCCAGATTAAAAAGTGCCGGGGAAAAAGGTCTTTCAACCCCCAATTTTTGTTTGAACTAGACATTGACAAACTGTCCGGACCGCGTATGGGCCATTAAACCTGTCTGCCCCCCAATTAAAAGTGCCGAAAAAAGGGGTTTTCAACCCCCATTTTAGTTAACTGACATTGGCAAATGTCCTGGACCGCAGATACCCCTTTAAATGTCTACCCCAATTTAAAAAATGCCGAAAAGGGTCTTTCAACCCCCATTTTAGTTGAAATGGAAATTCCGTCCCGGCCCCAAAATGACCTTAAACCTGTCTGACCCCGATTAAA
>JAODAL010052337.1:0-26050 GCA_025379985.1 Phyllomedusa bahiana
CAGTGCGGAAAATATGGCTAAATGGGGAAGGGCTCTGGCAAGCTCAAAAGGGGTAATGTTCCTCACTAAGCAGAGGCACTATTAAGGTGTGTGGAGTCTTACAAGTCATGAGCACTTGGGCTTAGAAAAGAGGAAGACGCTATTAAAGGGCTGTTCTGACACTTCAAAACACTTGTCTTTTGGGGCAGATGAAAAATAAAAAATAAGAATCATATTTTTCTCCTTGTACCGTTGCTGCGGCCGTCCCGGTAATCCCAGCTGTAGCTGTGAGCAATCATCATTCACGTGACCGATGCAGCCAATTACAAGCTGCAACGTCACAAGCACATGACCACTGTGGCCTGTGATTGGCTGTACCTGTCAAATGAACATTCACGGCTACAGCTGGGACTACTGGGGCAAAGAAATGAGAGCGTCCAGGAGGTAGGTATTCTTCTTTTCTTTTTTAAATGTTTTTATTACTTTTCCAAAAAAGAAAAACGTACATTTAACATATAAACTTGGGAAGCAACAGTGTCCCCATAAGGTTTCATAAACAAGAATCACAATCGTTTCTTACAACACAGAAAAACTTCAGAGTCTATTAACGAGTGTAGACCCTTTCAGAAACGGTTCAAGCAGTCCAGTTTTTAAGCCATTTTGGTTCGATAGTTTCATCAGCTGAAATACAGACTCATGACTGGAGTATTTAGCAGTCCCCTATAAATGTTAGGGTGTCTGGCCCGAAATTACATATAGCATCCAATGTGCTTTGCAGCCCCCGTGGGGCCCATAGGGACGGAGCAGAGGGAAAATGCATTACAACAGGAAGGGATGACTATTTCCCATTTCTCAAGCTCCCTCATCCTCTTGGCCCCCCCCCCAAAGCGAGAGAAATACTCCCCCTAGCCCCAGCAATGAGGCCCCCCCCCCCCCGTGGGACCCCGATTCTCGCAATCACCCTTGTGGGCTTTTGGGACCCTTCTGTGGGAGGAAAACAAAAACCCATTAGGGGGAACACAAACCAGGGTAAAACCACCAGACTTGGGGTATAGGGGTGACATCTAAAAGACGAACAACTTATATTTACCCCCCTTCCGGAGAGCACAAGGTAATCGCCCGGTTCACCCACAGAACCACCGATTGGTAGTCCAATGTAGCATCAATCTCCACTCTCAAGGGATCAGTGGTGTGCCTGTTAATTGGTTTTCGAGATACCAGGTGGTAAGACCGAAACAATGTTTTAGTTTAAGCGTATATGAGTTGGAAGGATGGCAATAAATGGTTTACAGATTTGGAAAAATTGCTTAGTCTTTTTTTTCTTTATGGGCCGCCGCTTCCAACCAGCCCATACGAAAGATGTGGGAAAGTTTCTCTAGGAATAATCATATGGTTGACGGGTTGGGTTCTATCCATTGGTGCAAAATTGTTTTCCTCGCTGACGTGGATATGTAGAACCAAAGCTGTTTGGAAATTGCAGTATTCTTCTTTTCTATTCTTCATCATGCTCTGATAGACTAACAAGTATTCTGAAGTGTCAGAACACCCCTTTAATGATCTTCAGTGATACGTCAAAGCTTACAAGTAAACAAATCGGGAAACCTATTTGATAAATACTAAACATCCAGAATATACAAATCATACTCAAAAACAAAGCTAGAATTTTTATTTTATTGGCTATTTACAGTCCTTGACAAGCACTTATTATACTAGCGATTATTAATTGCAGGATTCCTATTCCTGTGTGTAACCATGTTACACCCTGTTCTTGCAGTGAACATATGGCAATGTTGTATCACTGTCTTATGTGCATCGGGCATTAAAGCCGGCAATGGAATTCCTGGATCATTGACCTTATCATGCAAGTTATAAAATGCTAGTGATGATACAAAAAAATATGCAGTTTAAAATGTCTCTATGCTAAAAGTTTTATTTTACCGACAAAATCTAACAATGTGCAGTGCATACACCAGCACTTGAACAATGTTTTTTTTTTTGTTAAAATTTTTTTATTGAAGGAGTCAATTCAGATGTACAATACATAAAAAAGAAATAATGTAATTTACATAAGCAATATTAGTGCTGGCAGAGTGACGAAAACATCTAGTAATCAAGGGTTACACACTAATATGACAATATATTATCCTTCTATTTTATTTTATAATAAAGTCCATGTCCATCTGAAAAATAAAGGTGTCTGTGTAACTGAGCGCAAAGAAAAGTCAAAAACATTAAAACCTTCCAAAAACAGTTACTAAACAACTCATAAAACCAAATCAATCTCCCCTGCTACAAAGTATTAGTTGAAATATACACTGCTAAAAAAAATAAAGGGAACACTTAAACTCCAAGTCAATCACACTGCTGTGAAATCAACCTGTCCAGTTATGAATCAACATTGATGTGAATCAATTTCTCCTGCTGTTGTGCAAAGGGAACAGACAACAGGCAGAAATGATAGGCAATTCGCAAGACAACCCCTATGTAGCAGTGGTTCTGGAGGTGGTGACCACAGACCATTTCTCTGTTCTCATCCTTTTTGGCTGTTGTTTTGGTCACTTTTGCATTTTGTCATTGCTCTCACTAAAAATCACCCCTAGTAGTAGCATGACGTGGTGTCTGCAACCCACAGAAGTTGCTCATGTAGTGCAGCTTATCCAGGATGGCACATCAATGCAAACTGTGGCAAGAAGGTTAGCTGTGTCTGTCAGCACAGTGTCCAGAGCGAGGAGCAGGTAACAGGAGGAAGGCCAGTACACCAAGAGATATGGAGGAGGCTTTAGGAGGGCAACAACCCAACAGCATCACCGCTACCTCCTCTTTTGTGCAAGGAGGAGCAGGAGGAGCAGTGCTAGAGCCCTGCACAATGACTTCCTGCAGGCCACTTATATCCATGTGTCTGCTCAAACTGTCAGAAACAGACTCCATGAGGGTGGTATGAGGACCTGACGCCAACAAGTCAGTATTCTGCTTACAGCCCAACACTGTACAGGGCAATTGGCATTTGCCAGAGAACACCAAGACTGGCAGATTTGACATTGACGCTCTGTGCTCTTTATGTATGAGAGCAGGTTCACACTCGGCACATATGACAGAGTCTGGAGAACGCTCTGCTGTCTGCCTCCAGCATGACCGGTTTGGCAGTGGGTCAGTAATGGTGTGGGGGAGGCATTTCTGTGGAGGGAGACACATCCCTTCATGTGCTAGCCTGAAGTACCATGATTGCCATTAGGTACCAGCATGAAATCCTCAGATCCATTGTGAGACCATAGGCAGGAGCAGTGGGCCCTGGGTTTCTTCTGATACATGACAATGGTAGGCTTCATGTGGTTGAAATGTGTCAGCAGTTCCTGTGTGATGAAGGCATTGAGGCTATGGACTGACCTGCCCATTCCCCAGACCTGAATCCACTCGAGCATATCTGGGACACCAGGTCTCGTTCCATCCATCAGCGCCATGTTGCATCACAGACTGTTCAGGAGTTGACTGGTGCTTTATTTCAGGTCTGGGAGGAAATCCCTCAGGAGAATATCTGGTGCCTCATCAGGAGCATGCCCAGGCATTGTAGGGAGATCATACAGGCATGTGGAGATCACACACACTACTGAGCCTCATTTCCTTGTCTTGAGGCATTACCACTGAAGTTACATCAGCCTGAAATTTGACTTTTCACTTTCATTTTGAGTATCATTCCAGATCCAGATCCCCATGGGATATTCATTTTGATTTTCATTGATCACTTTTATGCTTTATTGTTCTCAATGCGTTCTACTATGTCATGAATAAAGAATTGCAATTGGAATATTTCATTCATCGAGATCTAGGATGTGGTATTTGTAAAGTGGCAGAAGGGAGGTGATTTGAACTTTTAATGTTTTTAAATTTTTATTTAGCTTTTTTTTACACTTTCAAACATTTTTTTCTTTAATATTAATTTCCCCTAGGATGCTTTACCAATTTTGGACACGATCATTTATACAGCCTGATACATTGTATAGACAATGGATTAGGGTATACCAATATGGCGGTTTCACTACTTTCTGTCTAAGGCAGGAGGTAGTGAAACAAAAAAACATGGCAGCGATGGAAGTCTTGACAAGGCTTCCAGATGCAACGTTAAGCGATCCGGAAAAAGTGGTCTCGCCACTGATGTCCCGATCAGAGTGAGAAACGGTGCGCACTACTTTTTTTCTCACTCATCTAACAGGTTAAACAGTGTGGGATGGTGCCGGCACCATCCTGTGCTGTAACCGGCGTCTGTTAGCTGCAATTAGCAGGCTGGGAGTGACTCAATAAGGTCCTGGTAGGTTGTCATTGGTATCTGGAGCCATGTTGACTGCATCCCACAGCTGCTGGAGGATGTGTCGGGGAGGATACATAGCGAGAATGCAAAGATTATGCTGGTTCAAAATTTGTGTAATTGAGTACAAGTCTGGGGAATTAGAGGCCAGGGTAGTACTTGGAAGTCTTGTTGATGCTCCTTCAGGCAATGTTGAACATCTTCAGTTATATGACATGTTGCATTGTCTTGCTGGAAGATCTTTTCCCCCAGGGAAGAAAACAGCATGATTGGGTATGACCTACAATGATGGATTCAAGCCCAAATCAGTTGACAGTGCCTTCCACATGGATAAGTGGTCCAGAGAATGACACAAAAAAATTCCACATACCATGTAGGTGCTACACCTTATGAGAGAATAGGGAACTTCTAGCCTGCTTCTGCTGGAGCTGGTGGATGCTGTAATTGCTGGGCTTGGTAGATCACCAGATAGTGAAGCCAATCAATCACTGTTTGGCTGCAAGGTAATTGCTCAAAAGGCGATTGCGAGAAATGGATAAAAAAAAAAGTGCATTCTTCTCTGATGAAAATACGTTTCTGTTGTGTATGTGAAACTGTAACTGCATGTCCTGAATTGAATTAACATGAGCAAAACCTTCCAAGCCTCTAATCTGCTGTCCCTGTGCTTCCTTCTCTGCCAGGGCAGTACATATCCAGTGCACCCCCCAGTAGGCACACATTATTATCACACCACACAGCTGCAACATCTGTTTCTCTGCCTCCTGTATCTTGCAGATGTACATGCATTATAAAAAAGACCCAAGGAGCTGAATAACTTCATATATGAAGCAAAAGTGTGCCAAAATGTCTAATCTACCCCAACATACCACCAAATAACCAGTCACAATACTGCAATCTCAATTATACCACAAATATCACCCATATCAATGCATCATGTAGGTGGAGGAGCCCCAACACGTATCGCCGTATTCATACAGCTTTTCCACTTTTAATATACAGTTTACTTTTTGGACATGCACATGTGCACCCTCTATTCTTAAAGGGGTTTTGCCACAATCTCATTTCATACCTCCTGCATCCAGCTCTGTGTGCTCAGAAGGGGCGTGTGTGATTTGATTGAATTGAATATTATGTGACCTTGCAGGATGACATCACCAGGCCTTTCCTCTCTCTAGTCAAAGAAAGGTCTGATTACGTAAAGCATTGTGAGTAGCCGAGAGGTAATGTTTTGCCTCCAGGCACAACAGTCCTAGGTTCAAATCCCTGCAGGAACCAAACCTGTGGATTTTTTGTCTCTTTATCAATGCACAGACCTCATTGAGGTTTCTTTTTTATTTATTTGCACTGTTTGACTAGTTGCTAAGGAGAACAGAGGACAGGAGTAGAATGACAGCACCTGGGGTTTGAGCACTCAGTAGCTGCCTGAGAGGAGAGGTGATGTCTGAGCATGTGCGACCAGGACTGAGAAGCTCTCATCCCTGGTTGTATCCAGGGCTGTGGAGTCGGAGTCGTGGAGTCGGAGTCGGTGGCTATTTTGCAGGAGTTGGAGTCGTCATAAAAGGGACCGACTCCGACTACCAAAATATATAATTAGTTGGTCCAGTTAGTCCGATGCGGTGAAAACAGCAAGAGGAATTGGGTGCAGCCAGTGCTACTGCTCCCATATCTTCAGCCTTAACACATGAGGAATGTAATTGATGACATGGAGCAGGCAAAGTGCTGCCCCAGGGGAAAAGATTCTGCTCCCAGGGCAAACACATTCCAGTAAAATTTTTCACCTGTTTTCAAAGAAGTAGAAGAATTCAACCATTCATCAAAACTGACTGTGGCTGAGGCGATTCCTTTATACCCTGACATTGTTAGAGATGTTGCCCCTGTGGTCACCCGTTTTGGGCCCCCAACCCAAGTTAGTGTAGAGAGGCCGTTCTCTAGCCTGGAAATAATGAGATCACATGTGAGGTCATGTATGCAGGATCTGATGGAGGCGATACTATTTCTCAGAACAAATTCATAGACTTCACAAATGTTCCTGCAGTGTTTTGCATATTTACAATTTTTTTGGTGTCCAAAAGTCATGTCCAATAAATATATTTTACACTGACAAGCAAAATGGTAACAATGTTTTGAACTTGTGACTTTCACACTCCATATCTCACCCTCCACTATAACTTTGAGGCTATTGTAATTTTATATACAGTCATCTTATCTATCTTATACATAAATTTGACTTGCAAGTATTAACCATCTGTTTAGTTCTGCAGATTCTTTCCTGTAACTGCATTGTTACTGTTTTGCTCCTAAAAATCAAAGAGTTAATATTTATTATTTTAGCAGAAGCATTGTTCGCTGAATATTTTTTAAGCCTAATCATGTATTTAGAATGAACTGTGGCAATACCTGCTTTTCTTCTATATTGCAGTTACCTCTATGGATCATGTCAGCATGGTCTTGACACAGTTTGCTCTGGACAAGGTCTGCAGTGGTCAGCTGTGATGGGGATTGCTAGGACATGTCATTCTGCAGTGAAGTTCTACCCCGACACCTAAAAATGACTGCACAAGACCTTTATTTGGTTCTGCCAGTGATGTGTTTATTGCTTCATGACATTTTTTCTTTCACTTGTCAATACTGCAGCAGGAAGTTCAGGCTTTATACAGGCGCTGTCAATCAAACACTTGTATGTATTAAATTAAAACAAACCATCGTGGGGACAAGGGTTGGGTTCAGGTGTGAAACATAGTGCCTATGTGAAATTTAGGGTGAATTCGCACAGTGTAATTTTCTTGCTTTTATTGGTGCATAACCTAAATCAGCATATTTGTAAGAATTTTAGGTATTGCTTTTTAATGAGGATACAGGTGGCCATTCACACCACAAACGGCTGCACAGATTTTCTTTTCACAAACTTTAAATCCATGTTGTGCAAAAACAAAAAATCAAGTGAGCTGCAACAACAAGTCAATGATGCCCATTAGTGCCAAGGAAAAGGGTTGATCTGTGCCCAATTTTTGCTTAAAATAAAACAAAAACACTCAAAAAACAAACATTAAAGGTGTTGTCTCACCATGTTTCTTGCATGACAAGTTGCCACTTTCATTAGTACCATTAAGGGGTTCATATGACACTTTAATCACTTTTTTACAGCAGTCACCTTGCAGTATAAATGACATCCTAGCAGGTTGGTACGATTACAGTGATACCTAATTTGTATTTTTTTATGTTTTACACAATAAAAACACTTATTCAAAAAAGAAAACACGTTTTTTCATCGCCATCGTCTGAGAGCCACAACTTTCTTTTTTGTTTGTTTTTTTGCTGGATGAGTTGACGTTTTTACGGGTAGCGTGTTTGGGAGGACGAGGCTTAAATCTGCTTTTTGGAAGGCAGGGTGAAGAAAAAACTGCAATCCTAATAGTGTTTTTTTTATTTTTAACAGCGCTCACTGTGCAGTATAAGTGACATGTTAGTTTTACTCTATGGGACGATACAATTACAGCGATACCAAATTTAAATAGTTTTTTATACTTTAGCACTTAAAAAAAAAAAAACTTTTTATTGTGTAAAACAATAATAATGCACTGCTATCTTCTGATAGCCATAACTTTTTTACTTTTCTGTATATGGAAGGGCTTTTGTTTTGCAGGATGGACTAACGTTATCATTAGTACCATTTTGGCATCTATATGACTTTTTGATCGCTTTTTTATTCCATTTTATGTGCTGCAGGATGAATGAAAATTCCAATTATGGCGCTCATCATGCAGGTTGAATAACTCTGTCATATACCCCTATATATCACAGAGCTCAGCTCCTCTCCCTCTCTCATATAACCCTATATATCACAGAGCTCAGCTCCTCTCCTTTATAATATAACCCTATATATCACAGAGCTCAGCTTCTTTCCTCTATCATATATCCCTTTATATCACAGAGCTCAGCTTCTCTCCTTTATAATATAACCCTATATATCACAGAGCTCAGCTTTTCTCCCTCTGTCACATCCTGCTCTCAGATAGGGCGGCATAAATAACTTGACAGGTTCCCCTTAAGTGTTTTTGAAGGATTTTATTCTTCTGACAGACCTCTCATTTTTGTGTAATAAAGTAGCTACTTAAAAGGACCACCATGGGTTTTCCATTTCCCTCAGTTCATCAGACATTGTTTTTTGGTACACTGTAATGCATATACCTCTGCTTATCTGCAGCTCCATACAGGATATCTGGCTAATGCAACAGTCTGTTAGGTCACATAACCTGCTGTCTAATTAGCTGAAAGCTACTGTGATTATGACATACCTCCCAACTGTCCCTATTTTGGAGGGACTGTCCCTATTTTTAACCCTTGCTCTATAAATGTCCCTCTTTTTCATTTGAGAAATATATTTAGGTCAATAAACTGACTATCTTGCTTTAAAAAGTATCTGATTGCTTTCTCGCTGTATATTACAGAACAATTTACTTAATATTTCATCATTGGACACAATGCAATCCTGAGAATGTGTTCCTTTTTGGCTGTCTAAAAAGTTGGCATGTATGTGCATGGGCGTTGTTAGAAGCATGTCTTAGTATGACGTCATGTGTTTGGGCGGGGTTACAGGCATGGCCTGATGTGTCCCTCTTTGCAATCTCTAAAAGTTGGGAGGTATGATTTGATGCTGACAGGAAGTCTGTCACTTTATGCATTCCTATGAGACTGACTTTGAACCTCTCATAGGAATGCAAAGAGATTCACTTCCGGGTCATAAAACCATACTGGGTGCTTTAGCAACTTACAGTGCTGATCACATGATTCAGTGGCAGCAGTGAAAAATCCTGTATGCAACTGCAGGTAAGCAAAATTACCGGCACTACTGTCTATCTAGAAGCAATTTTTAATTAACTAAAGGTAGAAAAAATTGAATAATCCTTTAAAGGGGTTGTCTCACTACATTGATTCATCTCACCTCAGTCCTGTTTTCTTGGTTTCACTTTGAATTCAGGGGCGTGTTTACTGGCTTCTACTAGGCTGCAGGAGAAGCCACAGGTCTGTAGCTATAGCAACCAGTGCTGGCAGCCTATCAGGATAGATCAAACAGGTCTGTAGCTATAGCGACCTAAGGAGCTGATGCAGCTCATACAAGAGTGGATATCTTGGAATAGGTAGGACACTGTTAATAGACGCATATTGCAAAGTGGCTTGTTTTTGCAAGATATTTAATACAAAAAAAAAAAAAAATCCTTGTAGTGAGACAACCCCTTTAAGAATTACACTTGGAGATTTTTTTTCATGTACTATGGTCTTTGTTGTATGTAGGTATGTATGTATATTCCGATGTATATAGGTCTGTATAGGAGCTGCCTACACAAAAATATGCTGGATATTTTTATCTAGCTGTAAAGTTGCTCAATTATATTCAATTCATTGGAGACACAGCCTTTTGAGCAATGCCACAGAAATAGCCTAAGAAACACAAATGGCACGGAATAATACAAAAAAGCAATAAGAAATATGTATTGAAGCTAAAAACAACCCAGATACCACAAGGAATGTGCAAGCAGCAGCTATAAATCTGCAGAATGTAAAATAGGAAAAGATGCCTGCCTGCTGCGGATAGATATTCTCAATAGTGAGCCAATCATCTGTACAATCATGTCTGTTAGGAGATTTATGGTTTCGTTGGAATTAAAGGTAATTTTCACACACTCATCTGACCGGTGATGTTCTCTCTTGTTCCCCAACCTTTTATGCCCTTGGCAAACCATGTATAACCTTAAAAGGTTTCAGATGAGATAAAATTCCTATTGTAAGAAACCAACAACCTAGAAACAGTCTGCAAACACAACAATAAAAAAACAGAATCAAGCACAGAGCATCCTATGATATGGAGGAACTTCAGAGACATTATTATGAGCAGCAGCTAAGATCCAGCGTAACTGTCGTGTGCAGCTGGGAGTGACTCAGAAAGAGCAAAGAGTGACATCACCATGACATGACGGAGCAGATTCCTTATCTCTAACAAGATTAGATTGTTTTTGAAAAATACTTGTTTTCACTCCTTGGAGATCTGTAGCTTTGTTTACTGAAGATTACATCTACTGCACTTATGTCACTGTAATGTTCAGCTACTTATGGAGGATCTAAATATGCTAATCACTGCTATAGAACCAACCAAAGTATGAGTCTGTCTGCTGGACACCTAAAATGTGCTGGGCAGCCCATCCAATCAAAATAGTAGAGGTGTCATAGGTTGTAAGCCAGCATGGTGTACCACATGTATCTATATAAATGGCAACCTTTGTATTGCCTTAAAGGGGTTGTCTCACTACAAGGATCGCTTTTTATATTATAGATCTTTCAAAAACAAGTCACTTTGCAATATGTTTTCATTAACAGTGTCCTACCTCTTCCTAGATATCCCTTCCTCTATGGGCTTCATCAGCTCCTCAGGTCGCTATAGTTACAGACCTGTTCCATTTCTCATGATAGGTTGCCAGGTCGATATAGCTACAGACCTGGCTTCTATTGCAGCCTAGTAGAAGTCAGTAAACACGCCTCTGAATTTCAAATGAAACCAAGAAAACAGGACTGAGGTAAGATGAATCAATGTAGTGAGACAACCCCTTTAATTATATGCATTTATAATACTAGCAACCAGGGCTGTGGAGACGGTAAGCCAAAGCTCTGACTTCGACTCCTCAGTTTCCCTGACTCCCTCATACATAGCCCATGTTTAAAGGGGTTTTGCCACAAAGTGAGTTCCTAACCCCTTATCTGCTCAGGAGAGAATATAAACAAAGCATGCTGAGTCATGAACGGCTGCAGGGGTAAGAGGGAGGGGGTGAGCAGAGAGCGAGGAAGAAGGTACTTTCAGCAATATTTACTCAAATAATTACATTACAACCAGTGGATTCTCAATACAGCAGACAACCTCATAGACTGCACTTTCTCCCCAGTGCAAGCTCCTTCATGTTCCCTGTCATCAGATAAGAAGTGCAAACAGGCAAGCGCGGCCAGATCAGCTCCTGTCAGTGTCCTGGTCGTGTCTAATGTGGACTTTCAGGTAACTAAGGGGGGCTGAGCAATGCTGTAGCTCTCACAGGCTTCACTTTTTTGTAATCACATATATTTAGAAAAGTGATTAAACACCCATTTTGGAGGATCCCACGTCAACATTACATTGTGGCAAAACCCCTTTAAGTGATAACTTTACTGTAGTAAAGTGGTAACATCCGGCTTTTATCACCTTATGATACAATAATCAAGCTATTTAGGTAGAACAGACACTGACAAGCAAAATGGTAACAATGTTTTTAACTTTTGACTTTCAGGCTCCACATCTCACCATCCACTACAGCATTGAACATGAGACTCCCATCATTCTATAGACCATCATCTTACCTTTCTTATACATAAATCTGACTTGCAAGTATTTAACATCTGCTTAGTTCTGCAGATTCTTTCCTGTAACTGCATTGTTACTGTTTGGCTCCTAGAAATCAAAATGTTGATTTTTATTATTTTGTTAGTATTTGGTAAATCCACCTTTTGGCTTTTAATGCTGCCTGAATTCTTCTGGGCTCTGGATCAGATTCAAGCAGGTCTTGACCAAATCTGATACCAGGTCTCTTCTACACATTCCCAATGTTGGGGCATACTGGACTTCGGTACGAATACAGTTTTTTTTTTTCAACTCTACCCATAAGTGTTGGATTGGGTTCAGGTCTGGAGACTGTGGAGGCCAATACAGCAACTCTACCTCATTGTCATTGAACCATTTCTTCTCCAACCTTGACATATGCTTTGTGTCGTTGTCCTGCTGGACACTATGTCGTCCTTTTTATACCCATAGTACTCAAGTATATGAAGTAACTCATCTTGTAGGACACTCACATATAGCTCAGCATTGAAATCAACATCGATCCTGATCAAGTATCCAACATCTTTGGCTGTGAAGCATCCCTGTATCCTCAGGCTTCTTCCACCAAACTTGACAAGTTATTCAGTTTCTTGATCTATTTGCCCCTTTTTTCCCTTGATTCTTTCAAACCCATTTGCCACAATCAGAGCCCGGTCTATTGACTGCCATCTCATCTCTCCAAATCATCCATTTCCAATTTTCCATTTTTCGTACTTTTTTTGTAAACTTTTGCCGACGCTGCTTATAACAAGATTGAAGTCGCGGCTTCTTCCCCTTTTTTCGGCCATCATTCCAGACCTGTGTAATGTGTGTTGCCCGGTGCTTGCATGGACGTCTGTGATCTCACTCTTACGAAGTTACCGAGCCTCCTCCACTGCCATGTCTGTTGCATTAGATCTGATAGACCTTGTGATGAGCGACTTGTTGACGCTGATATTTTGCCCGGATGTCACCTCTTGGCTTTTGAATAGGAAGGGACTTAATTTCCTATTCTTCCAGCTGTCAGGGCCTCACATGATGCAGTTTGGCAATTTTATTGGCCGAGAGACGCTATCGCTGAGCTGGATGATGCGGTTTCCCTTTTTTTGGGAAGTCTTCTTCATGGCTTCTTGAACCAGTGATCTTTCCCTTGGGAATCAGCCTAATAACACACTGAGCTAAAAGGGAATGCGAGAACAGGCTGTAATTTGTAGTATACAAGAAGAGATTGTTCCACCACCGGGAGCAAAACAGTAACAATTCAGTTACATGACCAGAATCTGCAGAACTAAGCATATGCTAAGTAGTTGCAGGTCAAAGTTATGTATGAGATAGCCAAAATTGTCTATAAAATGATAGGAGTCTCACATTCAAAGTTGTAGTGAATGGTGAGGTGTGGAGCCTGAAAGTCAAAAGTTCAAAACATTGTTACCCTTTTGCTTGTCAGTGTAAACTATATTTAGTGGATACAACTTTACAACACAAAAAACGCTGCAGAAAGTGGGAAAAACCAGTTTGCAACAAAAACGTTCTGAATTACATTTGTGGAGTGAGCCTATGAATTTGTTCTGAGAAATAGTATCGCCTCCATCAGATCCTCCTTCATAGATGACCTCATATCTGTTCTCATTTCTGGGTTAGAGAACGGCCTCTCTACACTAACTTGGGTTATTGGCAAAATGGTGACCACAGAAGCAACATCTCAAACAATGTCGCGGTATAAAGGAATTGCCTCAGCCACAGTCAGTTTTGATGATCGGTTGAACTCTTCTACTTCTTTGAAAGCAAGTGAAAAATGTTGCTGAAACTGGTCAATCTGTTTGCTATGGGAGCGGAATCTTCTCCTTGGTGGCAACACTTTGCCTGCTCCATGTCATCCAAATACTTTTCAAAATTAAACTCCTCACCTGATGTGGCTGAAGATATGGGAGCAGTAGCACTGGCCGGACCCAATTCCTCTTGCTCTTGGCACTGCATTGAACTGGACCAATTTATTATAAGTTGTCGGAGTCGGTCAATTTTATAACAACTCCGACTCCTGCAAAATGGGCACCGACCCCGATTCCACAACCCTTCCAGCAACTACCCCACTCAGGTATGGTAGGAGTGTGAATGGTTGTCTTATCAGTAAATTTGCATTTGTGCAGTCTCCCCATGTATTATACTGTGGCTTAAACTCCTCACCTGATGAGGCTGAAGATATGGGAGGAGTAGCACTGGCAAGACCCAATTCCTCTTGCTCCTGGCACTGCATTGAACTGGACCAATTTATTATATGTTTTTGGAGTCGGGGTCGGTCCATTTTATAACGACTCCAACACCTGCAAAATGGGCACCGACCCCAACTCCACAACCCTTCTAGCAACTACCCCACTCATGTATGGTAGGAGTGTGAGTGGTTGTCTTATCAGTATTTTTGCACTTGTGCAGTCTCCCCTTTCATCATACTGTGGCTTTTTTGCATACTGGTGTGGACTGGTGCTTATTCAATGTGCAGTTTTTTATCATTCAGTTGCTCTCTTAGTGGAGGGTTGTGTGAGCTGCTGCTCATTAGCTATCTGCACCTGTTCTATCTCTCCCAGGTAGCACAGGGGCTTGTGTTGCTCCCTACTGGGTTCAGCATTTGAGCTTTAAGTATGGCCTTATGTCTGTGAGTCTGAAGCTGCCTGTAACTCATGCTGAAAAATGTTTTTAAAGTATTTACTAAAACAGTCAGGGGATGCCACAGGTCCTCATCAAAGCAAGGAACTGTATGCCTGAGGTGAAGACCTAGCTATGACCTTGCCCAGAAAAGCACTGACGTAGATAGTGATTAAAAGTATACATTTATGGAGATCAAAAGCAGAACTTTAAGACTAAACATCTTGCTGTTTCATGCCTCAGTCAGTACATTTGATTACTTAGCAATTTGGAAAATGTATGTGGATAAGGCGAGGAAGCAAAGTCAGCTTTAGCCAGGCCTTTTTTTTTTTTCATTCTAACGCATGAGCACTGAAAGGCATCGGCCACAAAAGTGGATGTGCAATTGTAAACCACTTCTGAGACGCTTTCTTGACCTCCATCAAACAGAAAATAATAACAGTAGTTGCGGAACAGAATTTGTCTCTGTGGGAGTTTCATTATTATGAGTTCATCTGAAGTTCTGTGTACAGAATGTGGCATAACTCACAGGTTCCTGCCCACAACCAGGAGACGCTGCCAAAACAAGCTGCCTACTCTGTGATTAAAGGTAAAACATCAAAAAATGTACAAAGTGTGCGTGAAAAACATCAAAGCATAATCCTGGTGGATAGCAACAAGCGTCCTAAGGAGCATAAAACACGCTGTGATCAATGACTGCAAATACCTTCCTCAGCTGTTTTACTCCTTTTAGAAGATGACGAGGGTTTAAGACAAAATAGTTCCACTCGCACTAAAATACCTTACGTGCCTCTGGATTTCCTTTACGAGCAGACAATGAAAGGAGAGGCGTTCGGCGCGGCACAGTTGCCTTGGCAACCAGACCGTCCGTACTCCCGGCGTCACATCTGGAGGGAGGTATAGCTGGCATTATTTTTCGAATGCACTAATTTATACACAAAACGTGGAGAACAAGTCTCTTTTGCAACCCACTCCATAGCAGAGGGCTTGTTATAGGGGTTGTCTCACTACAAAGATTAGCTTTCAACTTTTAGGCAATGGTAAATGAAGACTTTTTACAAATACAGGCAGGTTACGAACAGGATAGGGACTGTAGGTTTGTTCTTAAGTTGGAACAGGTAGCTTTATTAAATGTAACTCCTGCACAAAAAGTTTTTTTTTTTCATTTTGGATAGTGCAGGAAAGGGTTTTTACATTTGTTTTGCTGTCTGTGCCGCTGTTAAGAAGATTTCACCTCATTTTCACCTCATGTGCTGCTGTGGCATGCTGGAACTTGTCATTCCACAGCTACTACCTGCTCCGGAACATGGAACTAGAAGTGCCAGCATGCCCTATAAGTCTCCGTTTGTAAC
The DNA here is from genome assembly GCA_025379985.1 of Phyllomedusa bahiana. Classification (NCBI taxonomy): domain Eukaryota; kingdom Metazoa; phylum Chordata; class Amphibia; order Anura; family Hylidae; genus Phyllomedusa; species Phyllomedusa bahiana. The sequence goes on from JAODAL010052337.1 coordinate 15,647, forward strand.
TAGGGGACAGATGGAAGTAGGAATGGTGTAAGTCAGGGACTGCTTGTATATTGCTTTATTTAGCTTTTTGAGGAGATCAGAGGTTTTAGAAAACCACAAAGAGGTATAAACCTTAGACAAAATAGTAAGACCTAAAAATGAAAGGGGTTGTCTCACTACAAGGATTGATTTTTATGTTAAAGATCTTGCAAAAACAAGTCACTTTGCAATATGTGTCTATTAACAGTGTCCTACTTAATCTGAGATATTCCCTCTTGTATGGGCTGCATCAGCTCCTCAGGTCGCTATAGCTACAGACCTGTTTGATCTATCCTGATAGTCTGCCAGGACTGGCTGCTATAGCTACAGACCTGACTTCTACTGCAGCCTAGTAGAAGCCAGTAAACACGCCCCTGAATTCAAAATGAAACCAAGAAAACAGGTCTGAGGTGAGATGAATCAATGTAGTGAGACAACCCCTTTAACGTTTAATAATATCCAATACAAAATCCAATAAGAACCCTACAAAATTACCCTTTCAATTCACTAAACAGATACTAACTACCTATCCATCAAATTCAGGGTAACCGCCCCAATAAGGGCGAACCTGGCCGGAACCTAGACTAAGAGGACCCTAAAATATCCCTTTACTCACTAACAGCCTAAACCAAATACCCACATATTACAATACAAAGCACCAAAATCAATAATAAGTGACCAAAAGTGAGCAAGCATAAACTAAAACAAATAATAACCACCACAGACAAATACGGATACTGAAGATAATCTATCTTAACACTTCGACTCGTTTCTCCCAGATAGCCGGGTTCATCAGGAAGAACAATTACAATACCCACAGTAACCTAAAGAAAACAATACTTGAATGATACACAGAAAAATGCTGACGTTGCTAAAAGGGTTGTCTCGTTTCAAAGTATCTAAGTATGATTAGAGCTTATATCCAAACCAATCCTCAGTTTGTATGTGCATTAAATGGGTATTACCATCTCTCTGATTAGCGTTTAATATATAGCTTTTAAGGTCAATTAACATTCTTACCAACTTAATTTCTTTTCTGATGTTGCTCAAAGATACAGCAGGTTAACTATCTTGCTTGTTTACAGATGGTTTTCTAGGTTACTTACCTTACCTACCTTTCTTATGTCATATTATTTCTTCAGCATTTAATATAACATTTATTAGCATTATACTGAATATTCCTTCACGCTAGTTAAAATACATATTTATAAGTTACAGTACTTATACACTACTCACAAAAAGTTAGGGATATTTGGCTTTTGGTTGAAATTTAAAGCAGTTGTCTCGTTACAAAGATCAGCTTTTCATGTAGGGAACACTAAATGAAGATGTTTTCCAAATATATTGCATTGTTCATTTTTTTTTTTTAATTAAGGAGCTACAAGTGATTTTTTCACCTTCTACCCGTCTCCAAGATTTCACACGTGCAGTACCAGTTCTCTGGAACATGCTACCGTGGGCGATCAGGCACATTCACAACCCTCATCGTTTTAAGAGGGCCCTGAGAACACATCTTCTCACTCTGGCCTACCAGAATCCCTAATGCCTAACATCCCCCCACTCCCTAGCGCACTCATCTCATTTTCAGCACTTAACTGTATATAGATGTACTGTTTGGATGGCAGGTTCATCCGAATTCTACATAAAACAACCCCATATTTATGTCACATGGCTGGACCATTGTAAATCTAGCACTTCTTACCCTTCGTCTCTCCCGTACACCCTAATAAATTGTAAGCTCTTGTGAGCAGGGCCCTCACACCTTGTGACTCATCTGTAAGTAGCTTTTCATTGTGCAATGTATGTCTTTTGTCTGTACCTACACCCTCCAAATTGTAAAGTGCTGCGGAATATGTTGGTGCTATATAAAGATTATTATTATATTATTATTATTTCTGTGCTCTCTCTGGTTCCCCAAGTGACTGACCTGTGTACATCTCCTCCTGCTGTTTGTTCTATTTTGTAGCAGCACAGAACTCTGGACAGTGAGAGCTTGTTTGTTATCTGATTTTTCAGACAAAAGAAAGTCATTTCTGCTGTTTATTAAATCTCATGCTGTCAGGACCAGGGAAGCTTCTGAGTTAATCTAATTGGCAAAAGTCTGAATACACAGAGCTCATATGCTAATTACAGACGGCTTGACCAGGAAGTGACAGAGCAAAGCAGCAGCATTTCATTCATGCATCCTATGAAACTTTGAGATGAGACAACCCCTTTAAGGATGAACATAACATTTCTTGACATTTTTTTAAATGCACTAAATGAGATCATATCTTAACTTTAGAATGCTTCCTTATAAACAATGTCCTGCAGAACCGGATGATGAATGCCACACAACTCCCAGAACATTTAAGGGAGATGAGAGGCAGCCAACTGTCACATCAGACCATTCATAACCTTTTACATCACCATGGTCTGTGTGCTAGATGACCTGACCACACCACCAGGCACAGGCATCATCATCTTGCATGGGCCAGGGAGCATCTACGCTGGACGAGGGAATAGTGGTCCTCAGTGCTGTTCAGTGGTGAGAGTTGATTCACTCTGAGCAGAAATGATGGCCGCCAATGATGCTTGAGTCGTCAAGGAGAGCATATGCATCAGCCAGGTCAGGTACCCTTGTCAGCTGTTTAGCACACTGACCACACTGATGTAAATGGTTACAAATGGTCTCACTTGACACTTGGGGGTGTCTCACCTCCCTTAAACATGTCTGGAGTAGTGTGGCGTTCATCATCCGGTTCCACAGGACATTGTTTACAATGAAGTGGTAAACACTTCTGTATCTCTGTTGCAACCTGCTGATGACTCTGTGACACGCTAAGCTCGGCGGCCACTTCCGTCTGAGAGTATCCCGCTTGAAGCCTCGCAATGGCGAGGAACTGTTCATCATCTGTAAGGTGTTGCTCAAGATGTCAAAATGTGAACAGCATGATGAGGAGGACTGTTTAAATCCCAGTTCCAATATGTAAATACAGCATAAGTGTGTAAAGACATGACAGTCCTAATAGTAATATATAGTTCATCGTTGAGCTAGCAAACATCTTGTGTGACGTCAGGGTCTATGGGGAAGCACCTACTTCACATAGAGCTACTATTTTCTCACACACCCTTTAATACTCATCTTCCTCTGGAAATGGTTTGGTGGAAATGATCTGGATTCTCCGGGATAGTGAAACAAGATTATCCCTTAAAACAATGTTATTTTTCAAGTAATGTCATTGTAATTAAAAGCTTTTTATCCTCCGAGAACGAGTTGTTCCAAAAGCTTATTGAAAGTGGATATTGAATTACTTTAGATTTTTTTTGATTGGATAATCTTCATCTGCCTTTAAAACTGTAAGTCTCATAACAAAAAACACATGAGGGCTGTGTTTCATATTGAAAATAATTGTTGGCTATTATAATATCGCTGCTTCTAACATGTTTTATAGACTGTGCGTTGTCTTATTCCAGGAGTTCTGATAAAGGCTGCTTTTCTTAGCAGTGCATAGAAGGTTAAATGCAGCTATCAGCATGAAGAGAAAGCAATCTAAGGCTTATTCATATGGCGCAATGTCACATGGATTTTGGGATTCTACAGTATGTCTTAATAGACAAAATAGAGAAACTCCCATGTCAATACATAACCAAGAAAAATGGAGTCATCTCTCTGAAAAATATATAATACTGTATTCTATCCAAATATGTAAAACATACAAAACAGAGGAAGACCAATACAATACCAATTCTGGTTCATGCGATTGGGGTTGGATCGCAGGAAGCGGGGCAGGGTTCCACTCCGGCGAGAGGTGCGAGTGCCAAGAGGGCATATCTGCTATTCGCTTAAAAGTATCATGTGACTAGGAATAGTGCTATATATAGAGATCATCTTGGAAGTAGATCTATGTCCCCTGAAGAAGGTTGGTAACCAGCATAGGTTAAGAACTGCTCTAACTCTGAAAGGAAGCAATATCAGAACAGCAGTGTAGTAATAATAATCTTTACCTACATGTGTGAAGCTAATCAATGTGGTGAGGATACCTCTTTATACCCTTAACGACCGCCCACTGACTTTTGGTGTCGGCCGGTGCGGGTCGTTCGTCTGCAGCAAAGTCTTTTGGCGTCGCTGCAGACTTCGGGGTTTGCGGCGCCCAGCGCCGCAACTGCGCTGTGATCCGATCCCAGAGCATGTCCTGCGAGCACCGCAACCCGATGCTTTAACCCTTTGATTACAGCGGTGTGTTACCGCACCGCAATCAAAGGGTTCCCCTGCTCTGTCGGGTGATCGGAGCACCCAGTGACCCGGCAGAGCCCGGGAAACGGCTGCACAGTCAGCCCTGGGGACCTAGAGTGGCCCCAGGGCTGGGTGTGTAAAAATCCAGTGATCAGGGCAGCCTGTGTGCTGTCCTGATCACTGCCTGTGTCAGACTGACACAGATTATAATGTATTAGCATATATGAATATGCTAATACATTACTAAGTGTAAAAAAATTTTTTTTAAAAAAAATGTAAAACAGTTCTCCCTTCTGGGGATTTAAAAAAAAAAAAAAAAAAACGTTAAAAAAAACATAAAAAGTGTAAAGAAAAAAGAATAAAAAAAAATAAAATAAAATAAAAATAAATATTTAAAGGGGTTGTCCCGCTACAATGATTGGGTTTTAATTAAAAGATCTTTAAAAAAACAAGCAGCTTTGCAATATATGTTCATTACAAATGTCCTACTGATTTTGAGTAAGCCCTGTTAGTAGGAGTACATCAGCTTCTCAAATCTCTATAGCAGCTGACCTGTTGATCTTTATCTCACTGGCTGTCAGGTCTGTATGACTCATCACCTTCAGAATACAGGTCAGAGCAGAGAGCCCCTCCCACACAGAATGCTTCTGTAGTGGAGGGAGGGGGAAGGCTCTGGCTTCTGTGGCCCTGCTGCCTGGATTAACCCTGTGTGTGCCTGCTTCCTCCTGCTCTCTACACAGATAGATGTGACAGCAGTGACCCTGTGTGTTACTATAATCATGATGTGTCTGTGGAGCTGTAACTATACTAATACTATACAGATCAGGGGGCATGTGAAGGGTTCATGCTCTGGTGTACTAGTGACACATCCTGAGTATAGTAACACTTCACAGCTGCCCTGTGTCTGTTCTGACAGGGTCCATTTGTTGCTGGAGATGTACAGATTTGTATGCTAAGCAGGGGGTATAGGAACACTTGCTCCACACTCATAGATCAGCCCTCTCCTGTCTCCTGACTGTGGAGACGAGCAGCAAGAGCTGCAGCAGACCTAGGCAGGCACACACAGGGTTAACTCTGGCAGCAACCCCCCCCCCCCCCCTCCCTGTATAGAAGTTATGGAGGAGAGCTTTCTGTGTGCTGAGGGGAGGGGGGGAAGAGGGAGGAGAAGAGGCAGACAAGAAGCTCGCCCCTCAAATCCACTGCCAGGCTTACTGACTTAGGCTGAGAGCTTGTAATGAGACAACTCCTTTAATGAAATAACGGTACAAAAAAATAAAAAAAAAACTAAAATTAAAAAAAAATTAAAAAAATTCTGCAACTATTTATAATTGAACTTAAACGATTCCCCCATAAAGTACAACTTGTCTCGAATAAAACGAGACCTCATACAACTGCGTCATTGAAAAAATAAAAAAGTTACAACTGTTGAAACGCAAGGAGGCAAAAACTATAAAAACGTTCTGGTCATTAACTACTTTTCAGGCCTGGGAGTTAAGGGGTTAACTGCTGCATATAAAGTCAAAATCCACAGGTATCCTCTAAAAATTTTTCCATGCATCCACAATTGATTTTTCCAACAAAAAATCCATCGTGTGAACAAGGTCTAATTGGGAAGGACAGGGGTCGGACTGACATTTTCATTATGACATTCAGAAAGAATTAATCATTCAAAACACGAACAGAGCACAAATGAGAACCAATGAACTCATCAATCCAATACTAAAAATAGGAATTAGCACTGCAACAGCTCACACAAAGAATTAAGTTGTTTTTACCATGTTATTAAGGCAACCAGGGATGCCAACCAGTGCATGTTCATGTGGCATCAACTGTAAAGAGGACGCTCTGGTTGGCATCCGTGGCTGTCATAGAGCCCTTATACATAGTTCAATGACACTTTGTTGGCTTAGACAGGTATGGTGGTATTCCCCTCTTTGTTTGACAGATCTAAGTGCTGCCTCTTCTGCTACCTAAAATTGGGATCAATCATTCAGATGCTCTATCTTCGTCAAACCAGTTAATGTATACAAAAGACCTAACATGAATGAGTGATACAATAAAGAACAATGTACAAACCAAAAACATCTAAGGTTACCTTGGAGATCCATACCTGCACATTTGTATTCCGGATCCACGCCCTTGAGGAGTGCATCAAAGAGTGAGATTTCCACCTTCTGCTTCCTGTGATGGCAGCTTATGAGCAAGGAAGGTTGGGAAACAATAAGATGTAAAAATGGATTTAGCTGCAAATCTCCGTTTCCTCTTCTCCCAGGCTGACGCACAATTGTGATGCCCAGAGCTTGCCGGGCAGAAGACCTCGTAGATGCATGGAGGCGTTCTAGAGAGAGCAAACCCGTTGTTCCATTGCCTGGAGGAGAGGTATTGCTATTAAAAAGGTCTTCAGCAGTGAGCGAGGATATACATGTCTGCACAGAACTGTTCGGTGTCTCTTCCGATTCTGCTGTAGACTGGTTCAAGGTACTTTTGCCCACTTTGTCATTGTCTCTACTATCCATTTTGGATTTAGGCACAGCAGTGCATGAGTAGGACATCAAGGATATACGGCTGGCCGTGATGAATATATCAAATGGGATAAAATTCAAATTTTTCACAATTGACGACTGTTTGGACGGTCTCACTATTCTGTGATGACTTGTGCCACTTTGTGGTTCAATCTGCACTATTCTTATTTTCACGCTGTCACTACCAATACCACTGTCTTGGGCTCCACTATAACGAGATGAAGTGTCCACCGTACGGCCTTCAGTGCAATCTTTTTTCTGTTGCTCCTGTTTCGAGATCTGGAAAACAAACCAAATAAACGGTAACAAGATAAATCACTCGCCAATAGTAATTTATACCAGATTGTACAAAAAGAAGGATCTACATGTTGCAAGCTAAAACTTAAAATACAGTTTTTGGTGGTGTTACCGGCAGTTTGTGAAATACTGTACCATATAAAATGTTATGTTTCTTTACACCCCTGGGATCAAAGAGGGGAAAAAGGGAAAATTCCCGAAAGGCACACAATGGTCGTTCCCGTGCATTGGGGCCCTTTTTAAACCCCAAATCCCTTCCCTTTTAATTCAAAGCTCTGGTTTTAAATTCATCTATATTTAATTGGAACATCCAAGCAATTATCATGAACATCACACTAGTTAAAAAACCCGAATTACTGCATTTAAAAAATACACAATTGGGGCCTAAAGGATTTTTTCTACATTTCATGCTCTTACCCTTACCAGGATGAGCGGCTCTTGGGTATTTTTTTTTGTACACGGTGGTGTACCCCCCGCAAGACCCCTTTATGAAAATGCCTGGGTTTTCTAAAAATATACAAACCAGCACTATTTTTTTGCCCTTCAAACTGAAAGTAAGGAAAAAGGGTTTATCTGTATTTTTGTCGTCTTAAACTTATTTTTTTCATTAAAGTTGGGGGTTTGACATTTTTGGGGGGGGTTTTGGGAAAAAATTCAATTTTTTTTTCTACAGAAATGAAACTTAGGTTACAAAGGGTCTAATTTTCAAATTGTCATCCTGAAAACCCAATTTAAAATTTAAAAATTTAGGAATCACTGTACTGTAATAATGCAACATTTTCATTATTGGTGTCAGTAAATCCCTTATTTAAAAAGTACTTTTGAAACAGCTTACCCCTTTGGGGTAAATGAAAAATAAAACTTTAAAAGAAAAAAATTTCCCCAAACAATTTAAATTTGGCTCTTTTCCCCTTTGGGGTTGGAATTTTCTTTAGGGAAAATTCTGTCATATTTGAAAAAAAAAAAAAAAGAAAAAGAAGGGCAGCAAGCGGCGCTAATGTTTCTGGTAAAATGATAGACACCATGATGGACCCCACTGACCGTATCATAGTTAAAGAGGCGCTCTCACCACGCTGTTTCAATGACTCACAGGCAGTTTTACACTCACTGTCAAATCAGCCTGTGGGTGGTTCTATAGCAGTGGTTATCATATTTAGCTTTTGAAAGTAGCTGAGCAGGAGATGTTATCTCTTCAGTAAACAAAAGGTACATGTGTTATGAGAAGTGAAAACAATGGCTTATCTGTAATCTTGTTAGAGATAACGGTAACATCACTTCCTGCTCTCTCTTCTAATCAGAAAACAGATTTATGGTCTGGTATGCAGGTAACTATAGAAACCTGTGAGCACTCAGTGCACACAAAATGGGTCTTATCTCATGACTAAAATAAAATCTATTGACCAACATATTTAGAAATAGTCTTCAATTACCTGTCCCTTCATGTTGAAAGCTAATCTTTGTAGTCCTCTGGGTACTGTTGTTGTCCACCATTTGATGGATCATAAGTCAGTGTGGTCTGATGGGTGCCGTTGATTTTAGTCTTATGATTGATTATAATGAATGGGGTCCACTTTGTGCCACTACTGTCCATCATATGAAAGATTATAACTCAAAAGGGTCCATTTAGTACTGCTGATTATAATACAATGCAGTGTACTGGGTGCCATTGGTGTCCATCATGTGATTATAATTCATTGGGGTCCATTGAATACCGTTGGTGTCAATTGTGTGAATGATTATAATTCAATAGTATCCCTTGGGTGCTGTTGGTGCCTGGCGTGTGATGGGTTATATTTTTTAATGTAGTCCATTAGACACCATTGGTGTCCATCCTGTGAAAGCTTATAATTCAATGGTGTCCGTCATGTAAAAGATAACTCAATGGTGTCCGTTGGGTGCCTTTGGTGTCCATTACGTAAAAGATTAAAATTTAATAGTGTCCACTGTTTGCTGCTTCTGTCTGTTGTGTGATGGATTTTCAATTGGGTGCTGTTGGGTGTCCATCGTGTGATGGTTTTTTACTCCGTTACTTATGGTTCTATTCGATCATATGAATGGAGATGTGAGGGGCCTTTTCATGTCTGTATATATTCCAAAAACTTTCTACCAAGTAACATTACAGAAGTGGAAGCAGGAGAGGTAAATACGATGAGTGTAGCTGCAGGCTGGTGATACAGAGCTGACTTTTAGAAAACAACAGGGCATAATGACCACTTGTACTGTAGAAATTGGATGAATGACTTGTTTAACGAAGGAAGGCTTCTGGTAATTGAAGGAACCACAAGGCCCAAGTGTTTTACCACAATTTAAAAGTGTAAAGAAGCCAGGATCCTCTAGACATTGATTTATTATGCACGCTTCTGAAACTAATTGAGTATATTAACAATCTCCCAAGGGTACAGTGAAAAAAATATGGCAATTAGTTAGAATGACTACTGGAAAACGAAAATCTTCAAACAGCGCCCGGGGCTTAACTACCGATTCCTGTGTTTCTGCAGTCACCTGTTGGACTGACACAAAAGATGCCCTCAGGTATAGCATTCCTCTGGGTGAACTCCAGAGTGAGGCGGGGTGGGTAATAAAGGCTAGATTTGTGAACGGGAACAAAGCAAGTAACCAAAACCATCTATCTGTAAACATTTAAAGTGACCTGGGTTTTACATAAAGTCCCAGCTGCTCGAATGTGACTATAAAGGCACCATTTATCATTGAGTGCTATGAGCAGATCCCTCCTTGTATTCCTTGTATAACCCATTTAAAGCAGACAATAAAAGTTTTCTTTAATTAGCTACCGGTGTGCATTAACATGATCATGATTAAACCATAAAAACCAACTGTACATTACTCTTGGACCCTTGGCCAGATGTTCTAAATTACTCCATTCGAGAATGTACTTTGAGTTTCTTTTTAAAAAAGATCGACCTTCTGCTTTCAGGGAATTAAATGCATATTACTGTAGTGAAGAAGATAGTATTTCAGACCTCCAGGCATATATTAAACATACTGGCAGGACATTAGACAAAATGCTTGACTTATTAGATACTTCCTATTCTAAACAGTGTCATCAAAGCCTAAAAACAAAATTCATATAAAAGCAGCACAAAGCTTCCACATAGAACTGGTGCCAAAATCGCTCTACTTTCCAGCTAATGAGGAAAGGATGTGTACTCTTAACTTATGAATGTAAGAGTTTCCAAGCATTCACATTAGGAAATGTTCCTATTGGTTCCATATGGTGTATGTTAAATTAAACTATATCAGTAAAATAACCTTCTCAAGATAACTGGCATGGGCCAAGACAAAGGGGAATTTGGTTAACAAGACAATTAAGAGAAAAAAGATGGGAAAAAA
>JAODAL010052338.1:0-26049 GCA_025379985.1 Phyllomedusa bahiana
CCCCAGGGAGTGTCCCCATTGTTAGCCAGAGTCCCCATCTTGCCAGGTGTGCCCCATCCCCCCTTGTTACCAGGTAGTCCCTCCATTGTTGCCAGGAAACCCCCCCATTTACCCAGGTATACCCCTTTAGTACCCAGGTACCCCCCCATTAGTAGCCGGGTGTTCCCCATTAGTAGCCAGGTAGTCCCCCCCATTGAGCCGGGAGTCCCCCCATTTAGCCAGGTAGTGCCCCCCATTTTTACCAGGTATGCCCCCATTGTTACCCAGGTAGTGCCCCCATTTTTTCCAGGTAGTCCCCTCTGTTGCAGGTATTGCCCCATTGTAGCCAGGTGCCCCCCCATTGTAGCCGGGTAAAACCCCCCATTGTACCAGACAGTGCCCCCTAAAACTAATAAAAAAAAATAAATAAAATCCACTTACCTGCCCAAGGCCCTGCAAGCGGCCCGCCCCTGGACACTCCTCAGCTTCACAGGGGAAGTGAGTGCAGCCGCGCGTCACTTCCCTCTGTGAGCTGAATGTGGTACGGCGCACAGCGGCGCCGGACATCGGGGAGGAGGGAGTGGGGAAACATCCCCTGCCTCCCCCCTGCTCACGGCCCCGGGGGGTGAGCGGCCCCTGCGCCCGTTTTCCCCCCGCCCGGGGGGAAGGGCCCCGGGGGCGCCAAGAGCGCCTGGCTATCCGGGCCGTGGTCATTTAAAGGACCCTGAAATGCCACCCCCCGGGAGGGGGGGGGGGGACCAAATAGGGGGACCCCCCCCCAAAAAAAGGGAGATTGGCATGTAAGAGTTAACTGCAAAAGGGAAAACAGAGTCACCCTTCAAAATATCACCCCTGACTTTCCAAGTCCGGATGACAGTCTCCTGCTCTTTGGATTTTCCTTGGGTAAATTTCCGGAAAATGTTTCCCGCTCCCAAGCCCCCCTTTTAAAACCCGTCAGGAGGAACCCTCTCCCTCCTCTTCTCAGGGACTTCCATGGGGGGTTTTTCTGGCTCTTTTAAACAGTGGCACAGAACCCTTTTTGGGGGCATTCCCAAGGAAACCACCTGCTGTCCCGGGGCCCGCTCGCCGCTCCCACACCTGCCGGAAATGGGGAAAGTCACCCCAGCACAAATTCCCTTTAGGCCCTCACATCCCTCCAGAACATGGTTGCAGTCCGAACCGTGACAAAAAAGAATTTAACACCTTCCCCGGGTTTTTGGTCGGCCCTTTTAAAAAGGGTTTATGATTCCGGGTGACCCTGGAACCCTTTGGCGGCACCCAAAAGATCCACCACAATCCGGGGTCCTAAAGGCTCTCCTTTGTGGCCCACCTCGCAGCCGCCTTTTTTGGGGAGGCTGGTTCCCCTCATAAGGGCCCGTCCCCAACCCCTCAGCACTCCTTTGGTCTGGAGAAAACCCATGGACAGGAACCCCTTGCCTTTGACTTCTTCTTGGAGCCCACCTTGGTTTTTTTGCCCCACCTTTTTCATGACCCCCAAGGGCCTGTTGGGTTTTCCCTTTTTTTGGTAGCTCTGTATGGAAAAGGGACGGCTGGGGCCCAAAGGCCTATACTGCTGAGAATTAGCGGGCAGTTGCCCTCCTTCATCAGGGCAATTGCCCGCTCAAAATATTTTATAAGTTCTCCCATGGCAAGAAGAAATTTAGGCAGCAAGACAGTCTCTTTATGGGGTCGTTCCTTCCTCCCAGACGTCTCCGTTCCCTGAGCAGACTCCCCTTTCCCCCCCCCCCCAAACATTCTTTGACACAAAGGCTGCTGCGGTGTTTTCTCTTTCAGAAAGGTTTTCCCCCCAGCGCAAATTCCCGCAGTACTATTAGCTGCAGCATCGTGTAAACCCCCTTTTTTCTTGCACCAATTGTACACAAACCTTAGTGCCAATCTTTGCTCCATCCTCCCCCAAATTTTAAAATGCCCCTAGCTCGGGACACCATTTGGGCCCCTTGGGGGAATTCTCGCTTGGGTTTGGACCCCCGTCCCTTTGGGGAAAGGTATTTGGGACACAGTTCTTGATAGGTGAATGTTTTAGACCGGCCTCGGCCAGTTTTTTAAGGCACACGTGTACAAACAAAACACATAAAAAAAAACCCCTTGGCCTCTGGCCACTAAATCATTACAGAGGCCCCCCCCTCTGTCCCGAGGTCTGTGCCTATCGCACAGCCCCTCAAAAATACAGTTTCCACACTGTGTCCTAGGCTTCCATGTAGCCTCTCGGGGGTCAGAGCTCTCTCTCTGCTCTGTTGCTTCACACCTTCAGGTAACAGCCACACCCCTCGATCATCTGGAGTACTAGGTTTTTATAGGCCTCCAGAGATGTCCAATATCTGGGCTGGAACCCAGGGACCTGGAATGCGGGGACAGCCACCCACCCGACACTATAGCTGTCCCGGAAGAGCCACCCCATACCTAGCTGCCTTGCAGCTATTCTAACCGCTACCATAAGTGTCAGTAATATAACACTGACGAAAAATATGTGGCTTTTCCCCATCGAGCCCAGTTCCTCGGTGGCGCATCTGCAGAGGGTCTCCGGCCGTAGACCCTTTAGTGGCAGGATCATGCGACTACCAGCAGTCGCTCTGCCACAATATATACATATATATATGGAATAGTGGCTTCAGAAAGTCACATGTTTGTGCCTCAATACTGTGTGCAGTAGGAATAATATCCTTTTTTGCTATATGTTGGGTCAAAGACCTAAAGAAGGATCTGTTTGGGAGAGGGGAGACGTTAGCCCCATAACGACCGCCCACTGTCTTTTTTTCTTTTTTAAAAATGCAATTTATATTTTCAAAAAATAAATGAGCATACATCAAATATGCAAAGAAAAAGATCCATGTAGTTAAAGGGGTTGTATCGTTTGAACTGTTCAGGCTCTTCAGCTAATTCTCTGAGATTGAATTTGAAATCCAGGGGCGAGTCTCTCCTCTCAGCAGGCATGTCCTCTCCTCCCAGGAGGCGTGTCTCTCCTCACTGAAGACCTGTGACATCATCACTCTGACTGTGCAGTGGAAGCGGGAAGGGGTCTGCGAGTAAAAGCTTTTACACCCTCCTGCATGCTTGTCCCTGTCTTTGAGTTTTCAGGCTCAGCTTGGTTTAAAAATCAGTTAACGTAAATTTAAAACGGATGGGGACTTGTGGGAAAATGTACATTTCCCCCCTTTCCCTTTCCTCCCCTTTTTTTTTACCGGGACAGGGGGACTGTTTTGACTATGGTATATCATTTATACACCCCGCCTAAAAAAGATGGGGGACAGGGTTGAGGAGTTTTCACGCCCCCCCCCCTTTTCCCTCTGTTACCAGGAAAAACAGACTTTTTAATATGGAGCAATGCACCGCTTTTCCCCCTCCTCCTCTACCCCTGTTAATTTGGGAAAAAATGAACTCTAAAAAATACTGTTTTATATGGGGGGGATCTGTGATTTAAAACAGGCAGCCCTTTTCCCCAATCATTCACCCTAGAGCGGGGGAAAATTTTTCCCAGCCAGCACCCTTGGTTTCACTATCGTTTTTAAACAGCTAAGGGGGAGAAAACAAAATTGTGCGGGGCACCCAAACCTAAACAGTGCAGGGGGTGTGGGGGGGATTTTCCCCTGTCGGGGGCGTATCCCAACAGGTTTAAATGAAATGTCAGCAATCACAGTGCAGGGGGCATGTCTAGGAGGGATCCGACCCCGGGGGTGTCCGCCCGCACGCAGAAACAGAATACAGTTTTACAAAAAAGTTCATATCGCAAAAACCAAAGTGCTGAGGTAAGGGAAACCCCAAAATTAAAAAAGTGTTTTTTTTTATTTCCCCCTTTAATCTGAGACGGAATCTTTTTTTAAGCGATAAAACCCTTTTAAAGTAAAAGGAGCAAAAACATAAACAAAACATATACCTTATTGAGTCCATTGAAGAAAAATCAGCAAAGGGGAAAAGAAAATCACAGTAATGGGTTTTAAAATAATCCCCTAAAGTCTAATACTGTACAACTTTTCCCAAGAGAGTCAGAAATAAAAATCTTTTCAAATAATACCCCTGGGCAGTTCCTCCCCCTGGTGACTTCGCCGCCGAGGCAAGCCAGGTGTAAAAACTGCGTGAAAACCCCCGTGCCCTACACATGGGGTTTGGGGGACGGGCACTTGGGGGAGGCTGAGGTGAGGTGGAGGGGACCCGGCATTGGCGCGGGGGCAGCATTTTTGAAAACCGTGGGGGGGGAGAAAGGGGCGTCTCCTGCCCAAGTTGTTGGTGTGGCTGGGCAGGACCCACATTCACCCAGGGGGCCGAAAAAGGACAGAAATTTGTAACAGCGGGTGGGGGGATCCACTGGACCACCGCAGGCGATGGCAAGCCCCCCGGGGGAGGGGAAATCTAAGTGGTCCGGGTATTCACCAGGGGCCCGCCGAAAAGGGGCAAACAGGAACTCTTTAGACAGTTTCTCCAAAGGGAAACATACACAAAGGCCCGGGCGAGGGCCGCCAGGAAGGGGGCCGGGGCCCAAAAAATTTGGAGCAGTCCCCGGCAATGACCAATTCCCCAACACTCCCTTTTTTTAAATTAAAAAAGAGGGACCCAAGAAGGCAAACCCGCGGAGGGTAAGTAAAAACCTTCGGGGCCGGGGGGGGACACGAGCGGACCCCGAACCCGACGTGCGGGACGGGGCTTTTGCGGGAAAGCGGGAAAGGGCGCCCGGGAAAACCCGGGACAGTGGTTGCAGGGGCATCCGTGCCCGGGCCCCCCCCCCCCTTGGGCCCCCCCCCCTTTGGGGCCCCCTTCTCTTAGGGGACTGAAAAATTTCTGGCCCGGGGGCCTTGCGGTTTGGGAAATATGCTCCCCCGGCCCCCAGGACCTCTCTTCGGGACCGAACCCCTTCCGGTCCCCCAGGAAGTACGTTTTCCCCAAATTTTCCCCCTCATCCAGAATACCCTTGCCCTTTCGAAGAAAAAGGGGCCTTTCAGCCACAGACGGGGAGGAACACCCTTCTTGAAAAATGTTTAAGGCCGGGGGTTTTCCCAATTTAAGGAGACATAAAATAAATTTGGGGGGATTCCCCCATGAAAGGGGAAGCCGGATTTTGAAAGGGACACGGGGTTGATGGGGCTGATTCAAAGGGACCCAGGAAAGGGGGTTTCCCAGTTTGTGAGAAGGCATCTTTGGGGCGGACATAACGAGATGGGGGGGGGGGGAGCCACACATTGTCACCTGGGGAAAGACTGGAGGGGGAATTTTTTTCCTTCTTTTCCGTTTTGGTCTTTATGCGCTCGGAAATGCGGGGCAACGCTGTGGGGGCTGAGACCCAAAGACCTTCAAATCTTGGGGCCCGTGCGTCCGCCGCCGGGACCTGGAGGAGGTTGCCAGAGGGGGAGGGGGGCGGGGGGTGCAGGCCAACAAGATGGGAGAAGGGGGGGACCCCCCAAACTCAGGAAACCCAAAAGTTTAGGAGAACTCCGCCACGGCAAAAGTAAATTTTGGGCCAAACGTTCCCTTTAGTGCCGAGAATTGGTTTTACCCTCTCCACCCGGCCGTTCGTTTTTGCGGGTGGTAGGCCGAAGAGAAGTCGAAACTTTAATGAAGTTGGGTTCAAGGGGTCGCCAAAAACCTGGAGACAAAATTTTGGGTTTCCCCCGGGCCCAGCAATTTTTCTGAGGGGGTCCATGCAGAGAAACACATGGAGGAAGAATAGTTTTAGCCCGGCAGGAAACAGATGGCAGCCCCGGCAACGGGACCCAAATGCCCCCATTTTGGAAAAAACATCCGTAAACACCCCCAAAAAATGGTGTTTCCGACGACGGAGGGGGGTTTAGTTTTGAACCCCAAAGGTTTCCCGGGTTGGTTGGGGGTGGGAAGGGTTGGGGTTTTAAGTAGGGCCCGCCGGTTTTTGACTGGCCCTTTGTTGCGAGCACAGGATTTAAAAGCGAAAAAAGAAGTTCTTTAAAATCCTTTTCCAGCTCTGGGCCCCCAATAGAACCGGGATATCAGGCAGAAAGGGTTTTTTCGGGGGCCGGGGAAAAACCAGCCACCAATGAGCATTTTTCCCCATTTTAAGATACGTCTCGAAGAGAAGGAGCACATAAGTCCTTCCAAAGGGGGGACCTTTTCCCGGGGGTCCACCGGGGGTCCGAGATGGGGACGTTCTGGGGAATTATGTGTTTTGGGGAAGTTTTCTTTACCCCCCCGTCGGAAGCACGGGAGAGGGGGGTCAGCACTAAAATTTTTTCTCGGGTGGTTGAAGTGGATCGAAAAACGAAACGGGAGAAGAAGACAAAACCAAACCCAGCCTGGCGTGGGTTTAATCCTGACCCTCTGAGATATTTGGGGGTTCTTTTTGGTTCGAGTAGATTCGGATGGGGAAAAAGGGCCCCCACTTGGGATTTTCGGTGGTTCCCCGGAGACTCTCAGTACTTGCGGGAAAATGGCTGCGGGGGGGTCCCAGGTCAAAAGGGGGGAGAACCCAGGGTGTTTTATCAAGGTAGCCACCACGCAGGGAGGGGGGGGTCCAATGGAAAAAGTCATTACTTGCTCCTTTTTAAAACGGCGGGGGCGTTGGGGACAGTCCAAAGGGATTAACCAGGTTTCTTTAAAATGCCCTTTCCCTGTGTTGGGAAAGGCCCTTTCCATTTGGGCTCCCTCGCGGATTTGGACCAAGTTTTTGGCCCCGCCGGTCCAAATTGGAGAAAATATTGGGGCACTGCAAGCGATCAAACAGTTCATGATCAGGGCAATGGATAACGGTTTTTTTTACCCGGGTCTTGTTCAAGCCCCGGTAATCTATGCAGGGGGCCCAAGGAAACCCCCCCCCCTTCCTTTACGAAAAAAAACCCCCTGCAAACGGGAGGGGCGGGACTTTCGGATGAACCCCCTTTGGGGATTCTCCTTTGGGTGACTCCCGGGCATGGCTTGGGTCCGGAACCGATAGTGGGTGACTCGGCCCCGAGGGGAAAAACACCCCGGCAGTAATTTGATTGGGCAAATCCTTATGGGCAATGCGGAGGAAGACTCCACTTTTTCTCTCAAAACACACCGGTTAAATCCAGTTTTTCGGGCGGGGGCCGGGCCCGGGCAACGGGTCATGAAAGGGTTGGTGGGCAGGGAAGCCCCGGGCGGGGGTGCCACCAAACAACGCCCCCCATAGTTGGGACCCCAAAGAATACCCCTAAAAATTGACCGTCCAGGATAGGAAGTGGAAACCGCACCATGGGATTCGAGGGGGATCGCCGACGAAAGGGGCGAGGCAACACGTAGAAGGAGACTTCTTCTTTATGCAGCGCCCCCACCTTGGAGGGGCAGTGGCTTTGGGGACAAACTGGGTGGTATCCCCAAAAGCCCCCGCTGACGGATGAATGACAAGGGGTTTTTTTCCAGGCGTACCAAATGGAAGGGATAATGCTTCATAAGCCTGGTGTATGGGAAAAGCCGAAAACCCGGGAAATTGGAAAAGTGATCCAGTCCCCTGAGACGACTTGCACAGGCTTTAACGAAGTGGGGAAAAAGGAGGGGGTTGCACCTTGGAATGCCTCTCCCACATATCCCAGGTTTCCGGGGGTTTCCCGTAGGTTGGGCCCCTTTGGGGCAAATTTTCCCCCGAAAATGCTCTGGGCTGCCACAGTAGAGGCACAAGTTCTTTTGCCGTTGCTGGGCCAATTCTTGCTCAGAGAGGCGAGCCCGATCAATCTGCATGGGCTCGTCGGTGGGTGTTGGCGACTGTGGCGCAGGAGGCCTCTGGAACACCGGTGCCAGGCGAGGAAACCGGCGAAGTTGGGCTGACTGATGCTCTTGCCAAAGTTCTTCCTAGCAATCAAGATGTCCTTAACTCGGCTTGAGAGTCCTTTCTTGAAGGTAGCACACAGAGCGGCCTCATTCCATGACAGTTCAGAGGCCAGAGTACGGAATTGTACCGCGTAGTCTCCTACAGACAGGTCCACCTGTAAGTTTAGGAGGGCTGTCTCAGCGGAGGATGCACGGGCTGGTTCCTCGAAGACGTTATGGAACTCACTGAGGAACAACTGTAGATCCGCCGTCACTGGATCGTTTTTGTCCCATAGGGGCGTAGCCCATTCCAGGGCCTTCCCAGAGAGGAGGCTGACCACGAACGCCACCTTCGCACGTTCAGACAAGAACTGATCGGTCATAAGCTCCACGTGCATAGAGCATTGGGTGATGAACCCCCTGCAGAGCTTTGGTCACGTACGTACTTAGATGGGAGCGACAGGTGAAGCTTGGGACCCCTCAGCGCCGCGGGAACCATTGAGGCAGGAACAACGACAGGAGCCGGCGGAGGTTGCTGCTGCTGGACGGTGATAAGCTGCTGCACCATGGAGGAAAGTTGCTCAAGCTGCTGCGCTTGCTGCGCGATCTGTTGCGATTGCTTGCCCACGACGGTGGTGATGTTGGCAACACTTGGCAAGGGCACCTTGGCGGGATCCATGGCCGGATCCTACTGTAACAGTCTTGTGGTGGATCCACTGGACCACCGCAGGCGATGGCGTAAGCCCACACCATGGAGTGGAATCTAAGTGGGTCCCGGTATTCACCAGAGCCCGCCGCAAAGTGGGATGGTCTTGCTGCGGCGGGAGTCCACCAGGTCACTTCCACTGGCGGGGCTTGCCTGCGGTGACGGCCAAGGTTACGAGGTACAGGAACGGCAGGCAGGCTCGAAGTCGGGGACAGGCAGGTGGTCAGGGCAGGCGACACAGGTTCATAGACGGTAGACACGCAGGAGGTCAGGACAGGCGGCTCTGGTTCGTGGTCGGTAAACGTAGGCAGTCGGTCGGTACACAGAAAGGCAAACAGGAACTCTTTAGACAGCTTTCTCCTAAGGAACATACACTAAGGATCCAGCTAGGGCCGCCAGAAAGAGGCCGGACTTAAATAGGAGCAGTGCCCGGCAATGACCAATTACCGGCGCACTGCCCCTTTAAATTCAAACTGCCGGCGTGCGCACGCCCCTAGGGGCGGAGCCACGTGCCGGGGGACGGAGCCAGACAGAGCAGGAGCGCGGCTGGGTAAGTGAACGCTGGCAGGGGCCGAGACACGAGCGGACCCCGAACCCGACGTGCGGGACGGGGCTCCGCTGGGAGCAGGGGCACGGGCGCGCCTGCGACTCGGGACTGTGGTCACAGGGGCATCCGTTACAGTACTGGCCCTGACCGTAGTTACAGCTCCACAGTCCGCGCTGCCGTGCACCTTGGAACAAATCAATAAACTCAAGGACTGGCCCACTTTCTGTTCTACATATTTGTGAAGGGCTGGTACTGCCTTTTTGGAAAAGAAATTACGGCTTGGAACTCTCCACCTCGGCCCGGCACAAGCCATTAGTTCTCTGAATGGTGCAGAGTCCACCATTTGGAAAGGGCGGGACTGCAGCACCAACAACTTTGACAGGAGTACGGTCAGCTTCTGCACCTTAGGATGGTTGGACGCATACTGTTGTCTCTTTGCAATCGCCTCGTTGAATGACTGCTGGCGCCATGAGTAGCGAGAAGCAGGAGCATCTGGACTGGGAGATGATGGCAAAGAGAAACAGCTCCCTTCTGCAGAGGTGGTGGAGCCTTGACTGGCTTCAATGGCATGCGTGCCACTGGGCGCTGCTGCTGTTGCGGCGGCAGGATAGACCACCACATCTGAGCCACGTTTCTCCCAGGCCACCGAATGGTGACGCTGCATGTGTTGACGCAGGGCCATGGTGCCAACATTAGCTCCCTGGCCACGCTTCGCTTTCTGCCCACAGATTCTACATATACCCATATTCGGCTCCTCCGGTGTCTTAGCAAAGAACTGCCACACCGCCAAGTAGCTGATTTTAGCGCCAACGCTCCGCACTGAGTGACTACTACTGCCGCTGTCTCGCTGAGCCCCTGTGTCGCTACTTTCTTGGACCTGCGAAGCGGGTTTTCTACCCCGTGGCTGCTTGGCTCCCGACCTCGCACTGCTGCTACCCTGCTGACTAATGGCCACACAACCCATTTGCTGGCTGCGCCGCTGCCTGACACGCAAGCTGACGATGATGAAGCCCTTGCTTCACCCGGCTCCCAAGTGCGGTCGGCTACATCATCATCGATTATTGTTTGATCTTCACTGCTGTCCTCCTCAACGGTCTTAGCATGCAGAGGCTGACCCCTCACAACATGACCTCCCATACCACTCTCCACATCTATACTTTGCCGCCTACTGCAAGAAGCAGGGGATACTGGCTCCATTTCTTCGCTGCCAAGTAGCTGCTGACTGTGCTCCTCAAATTGTTCATCCTCGCTGTATAGTGGCGCTGAGCCCAGACCACATAGTAGATCTCTGGCTGAGGGAACCTAATGAGACAGAGGAGGGTTGAGGACAGTTGAGGGACGCTGACCCGCTTCCGGGCCATGCCAACTAAGGGTTGTGTCTGACGTTCCTGCCGACTCTTGGCTGGGGTTGTCAGATGTCATCTGGGAGGAAGTGGATGACCTAGTCAACCAATCAAGAACCATTGGGTTACTGGTCAACACACGGCCACTAGATGACACCGCCAGTTCTGGCCTCACCGAGTCACCACTGCTGCGATGTCCCCTTACTGTGCTGCGACCTGTGCCTGCTCCAGGAATGTTTATGCCACTGCCACTCGCATGTGAAGAGCCTGCCACCTATGTTTGACATACTGTTTGTTCAAAAATTTACAGACTCTTTTTAATGAAGATATTTGTATATGATAAATACAGACCCTGTATTTGACTCCAAATGAACCCACTAACAGGCTTGGATATAAATTGCGCAAAAGAAATGAGCAGCAAAAAACTAACTGGTATGTGGCGTGTTAAAACGCTGTGTATTTTACTGACAACAAAAGCAGAAACACGCTTAATTAACCTTTGGATATAAATTATGTTACAGAAATCACCAGGAAAAATTTCGTCTTTGGCATTGAAAAACACTGTTTCTTTTACTGACTACAATAGCACAAACATGCTTAAGTAATCCTTGGAAATAAATTGACTAAAGAAATGAGCAGCAAAAATTAACTGGTTGTGGATTGTAAAAACGCTGTTTCTTTTTACTGATACAACAGCAAAAACAAGCTTAGTAACCCTTGGATATTAAATGTGTCCAACTAACCAGAAAGCATTAAAATGTAAATGCAGCTGAATTGGACGCACACTGGACTTCAATTCCAATACCCCACAAAATCAAAATTATAACAGAAGAGGAGCAATCTCTGAGAAACGCTGTGACACCCCCCAAAAAAATGGCTGTATAAAAGTAATTTCTTTTGTGTGAGACCTCAGCTACTGCAGCTGTAGCAGCTATAGCACGGCACAGAGAGAGGAGTGTGAGCTGCTAGCGTCACGTCCGGACGTATTTAGTGCGGTGACGACACAGAATCCCGCCGGTCTCTGATTGGCTTCATCTCTGCACATGTCATTAAGGATGTTCCTTTCTTCCTCCCAGAGTTCTTTGCCCCATGTAACGCCATGGGCTTGCGGCCATTTTATCAATTAAAAACACACTTCGTTCCGCGAATTACCCCAAACTTCGACTTCGTTCAGAACCGAAGTTTTCCTGAAATTCTAAACGAAGTCCACTTTGTTAGAATCAATTCACCCATTTCTACTCCTAACATTTCAGTGGGTGGTGTACCAGTGCTAACAATGGAGTCAAAGATGGAGGATAGGTGATGAGATAAAGGACTTAATTAGTAATTTATAATACTCATTGGTGATGCCATCTGGCCCTGGGAACTTGTTTAATTTTAGTTGTCTAATTGTACTTTTAATTTCTTGAATAGAAATTGATGAATTAAGAAATTGTTTATTCTCTTCTGTGAGAGAAGGTAAAGTAATTTGGGAGAGGAATATGTTTATATCATGTTTTGTTGCTACAAAAACTGAGGTATCATTCTTAATGTTGTATAGTGATTAATAATAATCTGCAAAGGCATTGGCAATTTGTTTTGGGTCATAAATCTTTTTGTTATCAGGCATGGTGAGATGAGATATTTTGGATTTTGTTTGGACTTTCTTTACTCTCTGTGCCAATAATTTACTAGGACAATCACCACTAAGGTAGAAATTCCATTTAAATTTGGACAGTTGATGATCATGCATACAAAGGTTCAATTCACTGTGTTTATTTTTGAGAATTTGTAGTTCATCATTAAGGCCAGACCAAGGATTTTGTTAAAGTTGGGTCTCAAAAATCTAAATTTTGACTGGCAACACATTTAAAGCTTCGTCTCCTTTACATTTTTCCCTTGAGGCTATTGATATTAATATGCCTCTGATATATGCTTTATAAGCGTACCGAAGAGAACCAGCAGAGGAGACAGTAAGGGGCATTCAGGTCAAAATAATCCTTTAATGCCTTTTTTATTTCTAGTTACTTCTGCAGATTTAAATAAAAAGTGGTTTATTCTACTGGGTGTGTGTACCGCCAGCGCTTGTGCAAATTTTTGTCTAAAAGAAACTACGTGAGCTCAGGAGCATCTTTGGAACTTCCGGCCTATCTATCCTCAGTTTTATTCACTACCATGTTAAAGTCACCACATAAAATTTAATTGTTTTTTATCTTTGACTTGGCTTTGAGAATCACCTTTTTAATTAAAGAAAGTTGGTGTGTGTTAGGGGCATATAAGGTAGGAAATCGAGTAAACAGTCTAGAATAATAAAATGCCCTTTGGCATCAATAATGGATTGCTGCAGGGGACATCTCTCCTAACCATGGCCCACCCCACTTTACTGCTCATCCCACTTCCTCTTCTGCCTCCCATAGAAACCCTGCTAACCTACTTGCTATTCATTGTACGTCTTTTCCTGCCCCTTTTAAGTGTGCTCTATGGAACGCCCAATCCGTTTGCAACAAACACACTGCTGTTCATGACCTGTTCCTCTCAAACTCCCTCAATCTGCTAGCTCTCACAGAAACATGGATCCAGCACTCGGACACCACTTACCTTGCCGCCTACACTTCACCCAAATCCCCAGACCTAAGAACATGCAGGGTGGTGGAGACGGCGTACTTCTCTTTCCACACTATACTTACCAGGTCATTACTCCCCCACCCTACCTCACTTTCCCTTCCTTCAAGGTCCACACCCTCAGACTCTTTCAGCAGTTGTCTCTCCGAGTTGCTGTTGTGTACAGACCGCCTAGCTCACCCAGCCAGTTTCTGGATCATTTTGCTGCATGGCTCCCTCACTTCCTCTCTACTGAAATGCCCACTCTCATCATGGGTGATTTCAACATCCCCATTGATGACCCCATCTCTTTTTCTGCCTCTCAGTTCCTATCACTAAACTCTTCTCTTGGCCTCTCGCAGTTTACTGACTCTCCCACCCACAAGGATGGGCACTCTCTTGATCTGGTCTTCTGTCATCTTTACACAATTTCTATCTTCACTAATTCTCCGTATGCGCTTTCTGATCATAACCTTATCTCCTTCGTTATCACTAATTCACAGCCTTCTCTTTATACACATGCCCAGCACACATTCCGAAATATCCGCTCCATTAATACTCAGGAACTCGTAGAAACCATATAGTCCTCACTGCCCCAATCTCCTCCCTCTCCTGCCCTGACCGAGCTGTCAAACATTACAATGAAACTCTTTCAACCACCCTGAACATATTGACACTACTCACTAGTGTTGAGCGATTTTTATCGACAAAGTTGAAATCGGCAAGGTTTTTATGGTGATCGAAATTTCCAGATCATGCGATAATTAAGGTTAAAATCTGAGCATCATCTAATAAGATCGCGCCTTTTTTGGCGCTTCCTGTAATTTTGGCGGCCAGCAAATGAGATTACAGAATAGAGCAGGGTGAGATGGTGTGTGCGACAGTCATGACTGGGATGTGTATGGTTGCGATTGGCTGGAAAAATCACATGACCTCGTTTTACATAGAACAGCGTTTCCTTTTTTCGGGGCCTCAGTGTCTCTCACGTCTCATGGGGGAAAAGGACCTGCCGTGCCTGGGCCAAACAGCTCAGCGAAATTAGTCTTTTCTGCACAGAGAAACCTCTATATTAGCTGGATCCTTCCAATTTATTAGATTAGAATTTGAAAATTTTTTAGTTTTGCTAGAAATTTTTAAACACATCTACCGCTGTAAATTCACGGCGGTGGGAGCGGGGGGGGGGGGCCCCCCGGGCGAACACAGACAAGCTCTATCTATAAAGAACACTAAAAGTTCACCAAGACTTAGTGTAGACATTGTATGGAAATCTTATTTTAACAGTTTGCTATTAAAATATTCCTGGATTTTGGGGGCACCCTGAACTTATATTGGAAAACCATCATTCATAACTGCAGGTCTCTTTTTTAGGTGAAAAAACTCCACTTTTAAATTTATCATAAACATTTCAGATAGGTGTTCCTTTTCAATTTTCCCATTAAAACCTTTACTGTTGATATATCCCCCTTTCAGTTAAATTACAATACAGCAATCTTGTAGCCCAGCACAGGTTGTTTTTTTTCCAAAAATACCGTGTATCGTACAAAACATCACATTTATGTTTTTTTGACTTTTGCCACCCAATTGTTCATTGACGCGCACCCCGAAATTTTAAAAAGAAATTTCATTTTAAACCCACAGGTGAATTAAAAAGGGCAAAAAAACCGTTTATTATCCCCAAAACATAAACAGTTACTTTTTTTTGACTTTGCCACCCACATTTTTCATTGACGCAGCATCTATGTAAATCTTAAAACAGAAATTTCTATTTCACCACAGGGAATTGAAAGGTGAAAAAAATACCTTTATTATATAAAAAACAAACATTACGTTTTTTTGACTTTTGCAAAACCCAGCATTGTTCTTTGCGCACTCTACGAAAATCTAAAACAGAAAATTCATAATCACCACGGGTGAATTGAAAGGTGCAAAAATATCGTTTTTATACCAAAACAAACAGTTAAGTTTTTTTTTGACTTTTTTTGCGCACCCACAGTTCATTGACCAGCACTCGAAATTTTAAAAACAGCAATTCTATATCACCACAGGGAATTAAAAGGTCAAAAATACCTTTTTATTATATCAAAACATAACAGTTATTGTTTTTTTGATTTTCCACCCAGCATTGTTCATTGACGCAGCATCTCGTAAATCTTAAAACGGCAATTCTATACACCACAGGTGAATTAAAAGGTGCAAAAAAAACCGTTTTTTATATCAAAACTAACGTTACGGTTTTTTTATTTTTGCAACCCAGCATTGTTTCATTGACGCAGCATCTACAAATCTTAAAACAGCAATTTTCTATATTCAACCACTGAAATTAAAAGGTGCAAAAAATCCCGTTTTTTTATATCAAAACATAACAGTTACTTTTTTTTTGACTTTGCACCCCCAGATTTTTCATTGACGCAGCATCTACTAAATCTAAAACAGCATTCTATATTAAACCCACGGTGAATTGAAAGGTGCAAAAATCCCGGTTTTTTATATCAAAACAAAACATTTACGTGTTTTTTGACTTTGCGCACCTACTTTGTTCATTGAGCAGCATCTACGTAAACTTACAACAGAAATTTCTATATTCACCACGGGGAAATTTGAAAGGGGAAAAAAAATATCTTTATATACCAAAACAAACATTTACGTGTTTTTTTTATTTTTGCGCCCCCCCAGCATTGTTCTTTGACGAGCATCTACGAAATCTTAAAACAGCAATTCTATATCACCACAGGTAAATTGAAAGGTTTCAAAAAATACGTTTATTATATCAAAACAAACATTTTACATTTTTTTTTGCTTTGCAACCCAGCTTGTTCATTGACGCAGCATCAAACGTAAATTTTAAAACAGCAATTCTATTTTCCCCCACAGGGAATTGAAAGTGCAAAAAATACCTTTTAAATATCCCCAAAAACATAACAGATACTTTTTTTTGGACTTTTGCCCAGTCAGATTTTTTTTGATAGACACCTTGCAGAAAAATTTTGAATCCAGCAATTTTTTTTATTAAGGGTTTTTGAAAATAGCTTGATTTGCCGTCTTTTAAAAGAGCTTCCAAAACTTTTCCCAACCTTCCAAATTTTTTATTTTTTGAACATGGAGCGAAATGCGGGGGGAAGCAGAAAAGAGGGGGGTAGCACTGAGGTAGAGGTACGAAGAAGGTGCTCCTTCCAGTGCTGGCACAACAGCAGCCACATCGCAGTTGCAGGACCGTCAGCCTGTCATCGCTGGGTCGGGCCCTGTGAACTAATAACAAACATGTCGCCAATCTTCCTTTCAGGGGTTAAATCAACCTGCACTAGCATCTTACCTCCCCCCCCTCGCAGTCACGGCCACAAATGTCGTCATCAGCCCATCACACCGTCCAACATGAAGCACCCAAAAATTTCAACTCGTTACCCACCACGTAGATAATCCATTGTCTGAAGACCTCTTATGACAAAAGCATTTGGGGGTCAAAAGCATTTTAAAAATCAAGAGGATGTTTTTATCTGCTCTACGCCCTTTTAACTGAGCCACAAGGGGGAAGGAACCCGGGTCAATCCCCCAAAAAAACCCCGGGGGGGGTCGGCCACCCCTTGCAGTGCCCCTTACTTGTACCCGCAGCTTCTGGATGCAGAAAGCCCAGGACGACAAGTCACCTTGTTGATGATGATATGATGACGACATTGCGGATCCACCGGTTTTTTCCCGCAAATTTGCTTGCGACGCTTCTCAGTGGAAAAGGAGGAAACGTGGGGTGTGTCAATACGGGTCCCCCACAAAAAGGGAGAGGGGTCGCGAATCCGCTGAATATTCCCCAGCCAGGGTCAGCGCAATCCCCGCCCTCCCTTATCCCGAAAAAAAGGTCCAGGACCTCTCAAACCGGGGCCATCTTTGAGTAAGCCTCGATTCACCCAGATGTCATATGCCCCCTTTTCCCCGAAAACCCATAAGTAGAGGCAAGAACCTTAATGGTTGCCCCACCACCAACATGTCCTATCACATGCACAAATGCATGTTGAAATGGAGGAACATTTGGCCAAAAAGCCAGACCGACCCCGGGGCCCCAACCACTATCCCCACCCCGTCTCCGCCTCCTCCTCCGCCACCACCAAGCGTTCCTCATCTGCCCATGTCCTAAAGTCATACAGGATCACCCCGCTCACCTCCACCGCGCCCGAGTACCACCAGCACCACCAAGACCCCTCCCTACCCCCTTCCCCCTTCCGCCTTTTTGACACCTGCAGCGACAGCAGCCATCAGCACCAGCCTTCTGTCTTCCGGGTTTGGGAGAAAGAAACACTTTAACCCCCAAACCCCCCAAAGCCAAAAAGCCTGAAGTCGGCTTTGCCAGGCTTTTGGCCTTGGAAATGTTCCTTTTCCTTGGTGACACAGATGGTTCCCCACGTCATGGCCCTCGCCTCCCCCAATACCAAAACCGACGGGCTTTCTTTTGCCCAAAAAGCCGTCCCTGCCCGGGCCAGCCAGGGCACTAAAATTTCAAGTGTTTTGTCGCATCTGTTGTCCGGAAAAGTCCATCTACCACCGACACATGACTAGTAAGCACGGCCAAGGCCACAACTCTGTGACGCTCACGGGGTAGCTGGGTGGATGTCCTGGGGTGACGGGGGGCTCCAGCTCGGCGCCCCCTCTTCAAAAACCCAGGGAGGGGGCAGGTTCTTTCCCCAAGGTCCTCTGGGGCACCCGGCCCAAGACACCGGGCCGTGTTAAAATTTAAAATCTGCCTTGGGAACCGTCCACACACAGGTCGGGCTGGGACGGCCTCCGCAACGAGCCGAGCGCCGGCTGGTACAAGAACCTTGTGCCGAAAAGGGGTCGATAACGGGAAAAATCTGCTGGCCGCCCTTAAATCGGTGGGCGGGAGCACATCCCTTGCCGGGCACAGTCATGAACCTTGTCGTCCAGAAATTTCTAAAGAGCTACCCGGTCGGCCCGCCGCTGAAGAAGCCAAGGCTGAGTTCGCACTTGCGCCGTTCGCACCCCCCTTTCCCCGCCTGGCTGCGTGCAGTCAGTTTCGGCCTCCCCGTAAACCGCTCATTGTTGCCGGAACACGCTGGAATTCCACCCTCCACATGCTCCACGATTGTGGCAGCAGCGCAATGCCATTACGCAGTACAAAGGACACATGGCCTACAAGCACGGTGCGGACCTCGGGTTTTAAACCACCGAAGGGAGGCAGGTGAAAGAGCTCTGCACCACCCTTTTGCCATTTTGAAGAACCACCAAAATGGTCAGTGCGGACAAGCCCTTGTCAGCAAGCAATTGTGGTGATCTTATTCGGGAACGATCTTGGACACTCTAAAACAACAGGTCCCCCAGCGACGAGGAGGAACGGACACAGATGGGGACATGGAGCCTTTTCTCCGTCAAATCCCAAAGCCCGACATTTTTCAAAATTTCATGTCTTCTTTAGGCAGTGGTTCGGGGTCCAGAGCAGTGCAAGGGGGCGCATCAGCTCCAGGGGCATCATCTCAGGGAAGTCAGGGCTGTTTGAAGCTTTGGGGGGGGGGCAGCGGAGGAGGGGGGAGGAGGGGGTATTCCTAACACCATGTTACTGACGTCCCTGCCTTGAAAGAGGTTTTGGGCATTTTGAGGCGGAGAGAAGATGAGAAATAGGTTGCAAATGCCCCCTCACCCCGAGGCTTGGGAAAACAAGGCTCCATCTCCACTAGTGCTTGGGGTGCTCCATTTTCCCCCAACATGACCTCGCATTAAGGCCATCAAAATGAACAACAGTTTTTCTGGGGGCCACCCCCTTGACCCCCGTACAAAACAAAACTCAGCACTTTCCTTCCCCCCCACCCAAAAAGAGAAAATGCAGGAAATGGAGACCTTGCTGATTGATCAACTGGAGACATCTGTTGCGTCTGCTTTACTTCCCCAAATGTCACGGTGGAACAACCACAGCGACTGACACAGTAGAGGGCCCAAATAGGGGTAGCGGCAGCAGCAGGAAGGTGACGGGAAACCTAATGGGGGACCTCTGCAATCTTTGTTACCACCTCACCAACGCATGCAAGCAAGGGGGACATTCCAACACAAGAGACACTAAGATCATGGTGCACGCACTGCTCTCAACACCGACCCAATAACTTCTGGTTTCCAAAATGGACGAATGGCCCGGAGCTGGGTCGTCACCCATAGAGGGTTGTCCTGCCCACAGCCACTCATATCTGAGCGTACCTTTTACACACGGAGGGGTCATTTCAGACAAACCACCCCCCTTTCCCAGATAATTTGGGTCGTTTGACTTTTTATCAAAGAATCAGCAGGACTCTGTATTTTTGGCCCCAAATTGCCGAGTCACCGATTAGTTTGCCGGCTACTTCACATTCCTTTTCAAACAAATGGGCCTCTTAAAACTTTTTTTTTAAAATGACATTTTTTACTGCAATTTTTATTCTCTTTTCCTCTTTTATTCTCTTTTGCTGTGAGGAACTGTAAAAGACGAAGGGTTTTATGACAAACCGTATTCCATTTACTCACTTTGTCAATGGTTTTGAGTCATTTGCTGTGAGATACACTATAATTAGGTCCTTTGGAAAAGAAATTGGCTTTTAATGGCATTTCTCCCTCACAATTTTTTAATATGGCGAGAATCATATTTAAAATTTTTTGGGGGCATTTCTGCGAATACAGCAATAATCAGGGCCTTTGGAACAAAATTTGCTTTTTAATGGCATTTCTCCCTCACAATTTTTAAAACGTGGCTGAAAGGGCAAATTTTAAAAAAATTTTTGGGGTCATGTAACTTGAATACAGCAATAATCATGGTCCTTTGGAACAGAAATTGGGGTTCAATGGCATTTCTCCCTCAAAATTTTTAACAGTGGCTGAGAAGTCATTTTTATAATTTTTTGGGTCTGCTGCTTTGAAATGCAGCAATACTACATCCTATTAAAAAAAAAATTTTTTTTCTAACAGACATTTGTTTTCTTCACAATTGACCAATGTGGCTCAAAGGTCATCTTTGAATTTTTGGGGCATTTTTTTTGAAATGCAGCAAACTACAGGTCCTATTCTAAAAAAAAGTTGTTTTTTTAAAGACATTTGTTCTTCACAATTTCAAAAGGGGCTCATGGGTCATGTTTTGAAATTTTTGGGGCATTTTTCTGTACAGCAGCATACACAGGGCCTATTCTAAAAAATGTGTTTCAAAAAGACATTTTTTCTTCACAATTTTTTCCAAAATGCTCAAGGCATGCTTTGAATTTTTGAGGCATTTTTGCTGTGACATGCGCTATACACAGGTCCATTTTAAAAAATGTTGTTTCTAACAAAAACATTGTTCTTCCAATTGTCAAAAGTGGGTCAAGGCCCCTTTTAATTTTTTTGGGGGGATTTTGCTGTGACATGGGAGCAACTACAGGTCCTATTCTAAAAAATTTGTTTTTTAACAGACATTTGTTCTTCACAATTGTCCAAATGGGTCAATGGAAAAGCTTTAATTTTGGGGCATTTTTTCTGTGCATGCAGCATACTACAGGTCTATTCAAAAAATGTGTTTTCTAACAACATTTTTCTTTACAATTGTCAAATGGCCAAGGGTGTGGGCGTCAAAACAGGAAAAGGTAGGGCACTGTTAATGGACACATAAGCAAAATGACTTTTTTTTCAAGATCTTTAACATAGCTACAACCCGTATTGGGGGAAAAACCCATTTAATACATTGAAAAAAAGAGAAACAAAGACCATGGTGGGGGTTTCCCCCTATTTTAAAAAAAGTGTTTTCTAGAATTAAAGTACTAAAAAAATTCATGTACAAAATACTGTTAAAAAAATTTCCCCTGAATTGTACAAGGGAGTACAGGAAAACTTTACCAAGTGGGTTTTTTCAGAGGACAAAGGAGTATGGAGCACGGACAGAGAACAAGTACAAGAGACAATTTCCTCCCCCACTTGAGTAAAATGAGAAAAAGAATGCCAAGCAAAGGGCACCTGGTGTAACAGGAGCGTTTAACCACCCGTATTTTCCCAAATGAACCAATGGGCCCGCACTCATACGGAGGGCAAGCGCTCCCAGGTCCCTTTACTGTGTACGAGGAAGGGTAAATTCTCACACTTCCCCCTTCCGCACTCTGCTTCACACGACATTTTTGTTGCTGGGGTCATCAGGGGATTTTAACCGGTTAAAGAAAGACGGGGCCCAGCCTGGGCTCTCAAACCCCACCCACGAACTCCGGCCCCGGGTCATGCGTGGCACAGGACATTCTAGTCAATTCCATTCAACTAAAAAGGGGGGTTTTAAAACTCCTTTTTTTTGGCACTTTTTAAACTGTGGGTCAACAGGTTTAATGGTCATTCGCGGACAGGACAGATAATTGTGTCCAGTTCAACAAAATGGGGGTTTAAAGACTCCTTTTTGCGGCACCTTTTAAATCTGGTCAGCAGGTTTGGGGCTCAGCTGCGCCAGGGCAGGGATATTCAATGTCCAGTTCAATAAAATGAAAAATTCAAATATACGCCTTCTGGGACTTTTTAATTTTGGGGTGATGCAGTTTTTTAAGGTCATGCTGTTGGGACAAAACAGGGGTATGAATGGCTTGACTTTTTTTTCTTGACTTTTTTTTAACCTAAGTTGTTGCCCGATGTAGCACGTATCCATTGACGTTTTTTGGGTGTTAATTTCAGCTTCCCAGCCTTGTTTTGGGGGGAATAAGAAGGTGTTTTGCTCTCCCCCTAGACTTTTAAAGGTAATCGCTCATAATCGTGCTCACATCGAAAAACCTTATCATAGCGGGCCCACTTCGTACGCTCGATCTCGATGCCAACGCAACGCTCAACACTACACTCCACAAAACCCCCTCCACCAGAGCAGAACCGCAGCCTTGGCACACACCTCAACTACTTTCCCGCAGCAAGTTTCCCGTGTGCGAGCATCTTTGGGGAAAGTTTAAACCCTCAAATTTTTCCACTACAAATTTTGCTCCGGACCATCACATCGCCATTACCATGCCAAACAAAATTTTTCACCTCCTATCTCAACATTACACAAAAACCCAAAAAACAGTTTGACACCTTCCACCCCCTCCTCAGGGCCAAAAAACTCAGGCCCCCGGGCCCCTGACCTCGTGCGAAGACCCCGGCCACTTTCCCCACATCACCTCCCTCATCTCTGTCTACCCTCTACCCTTCTCCGCTCTGCTGCGTATCCCGGTTTTTCATTATTCAATCCATCCGAACCCCCAGCCCCGTCTCCAAGATTTCACATGGCCCCCATTCTCGGAAAAATAACCCTAGGCGATTAGGCACATTTACAACACCATAAGATTTCATAGAGCACATCTTCTCATCTTGCCACCAAGATCCCAAAATTTCTACCCCACCACTGTCACTTTCCCTCACTAGGGACTCACAGACAATTATCTGTTTATAGATGTACTGTCTGGGTGGCAGGTTCATCCACTTTTCATGTAAACCACCCCCTTTTTATGAAACATGGCTAGACCATTGTAAACTTAGCACTTCTCACCATTTGTTTCACCCATACACCCTAATAGATTGTAAGCTCTCACGACTAGGGCCCTCACACCTTGTGTCTCATGTGTAAGTACTTTTAATGTGTAATGTCTGTACGTATACCCTCTTTGTAAAGTGCTGCGGAATATGTTGGCGCTATATAAATAAAGATTATTATTATTATTATTATTATTATTATTATTATTATTATTATTTTGTGCTTCTAAAAGACCTGAATCCAACAGATTGAGGTACGTTTCCTGGAGGCACACAATATCAGCTTGATATTTCAATATATCCCTCCAAAGTAAGGACCTTTTAAATGGTGAATTCAGTCCATTCACATTGAGAGACATAAACTTAATACCCATTGTTATACAGTATATATATATACTAGGTAGTAGTGCTAATCGAACCACCGCAACCTCTCCATACCAGACAGTGGCTCGTATCGAGCTAGAGTAGACTCAAATGAGGCATATAGAAAAGAACAAAAACAACTGCAAAACAAATGACCATTGGTCAACATGTTGATAAACAGAATGAGCTTAGATTTCTGGGGTACAGAAATAGGAGGTAAGGCAAGTTCACTGCAGGATCCTGCAAAAGAAACGGTAAAAGTAACTGAGAACCAAAAAGAGTTAGAATTAAGGATACTATCCCAGTAAAACAGTCTTGTGGAGGACGTCTTTGACGGTGCTGTTTTTATCTGACCAAAGAGGAGAGATGGCCTCAGGCCTGCTTCTTCCTTTCTTGACTGGAGTTGCTGTGTCAGTAGAGAGCAAGTCCCACATGAGGAGAAGATCTTTGGCCACAGAAGAGGTATTGCAAACAAAGTTCGTATTTTCTTTGGTGATGACCAGTGATAGGTGATATTATTGTATATTGTATTGTATCTTCGTGTAGGGTAGAAATTCCTTTCTTTTGAGCATAGTTCCAGCAGAAAAGTCCGGAAAGATAGATATATTGTTGAATCATTCTGGGAGGTCTACTCCATTGCGAAAGGCTCTCAGAAAGTTATACTTCATATGGAAAAAATGGACTTTGGCCAGGACATCTCGTGGTATGGAGGAAGGTAAATGTTTAGGTTTGGGTAATCTATGTATCCTGTCCACCATGAGGCCTAAAATGGAGGCATTCTGTAGGACCAGTGCCATTAGATCTGTAAGAAATGGGAGCATGTCTGCATTAAATTATTCAGGGTTCCCCGTAAAACGTATGTTGTTGCGTCTGGATCTGTCCTCCAGGTCCATTACTTTGGCAGACAGTTTCCGCACTTCCTCCTCCAGTGTAGAATTAGCATCGATCAATAAGTTGTGAGAGTTGACAAACTCTTCAAATTTGTTTTCAATGTGCTCTGTTCGAGACACCAAGGAGTGAATATACTTCCTGAAGTCCCCCATCATATGTTTAAAGTCCTTTTATATGGTATTTCTGAGGGAGGTGAAAAGACGCTGTAATGTGGCTTCAGTGGAGCCTGATTGATCCAGAGATTCCATGTCCACGGAGTCAGATCTGGAAGGAATTGAAGTTGGAGCATAGTTTTTGGATTGCTGTGGCGTGGATGGAGGTAGTTGAAAAAACTCTGTTGGTTTTGTGGGGTTTTTGTTGTTTTGGGTTATGTTTAGACGTGCCCTTGCTTTTCACTGCTCACAGCACTTGTACATTTTGTTTCCTGCACCTAATCTTGTGTAATCTAATTAGTTACTCACAGCTCAGTCCCCTGTGGGAAAAAGTCACTCCTGCTCTCAGCTTATCAGATAACAGGTATGTAGGTAACCAAAGAAACCTCTGTGCAGTGAGGAACCTGCTAAACTGTATATAGCTCATGAAAGTAAAATCTACTGACCAATATGTTTAGAAAATGTCTTTATTTAACAGTCCCCTTATGTTGAAAGCTAATCTTCATAGTGAGACAACCCCATTAACCCTTTGATTGCCGTGGTCAGTGACCAAAGGGATCAAAGGGAATTTCTCTGCTCTGTCGGGTAATCAGGACTCCCAGTGACCCAATGGAGTAGGGGAATGTCTGTACAATCAGCCATGGGGATCAAGAGTAGCCTCAGGGCTGTCTGCATAACAAGCCTGCAGTCAGGGAACACTAATGTATTAGCAAATAAAAATATGCTAATACATTGCTAAGCATAAAAAAAAATATAAAATAGTTATCCCTTCATGGGATTATAGGAAAAAAAGTAAAGAACATTAAAAAATAAATAAAATAAATAATAAAATAAATATTTCATAAAAAATTATTGTGCCTACACAAAGAGCATGAGATCCCAACTTAGGACTTCCAACCAATTCGGCAGCATTATCGACACATTCCTCCAGCCTTATAGCAAGAGGCTTAGAACATGCTAAAGAAAATGCAGGAGCAACAGGTGATTTAACCTATTTAAAAGTTCCTGGCCTTTCCCAAACATGTTTTGTAAAAAATAAAGATTGGCCTCTTCGATTCTGCCTCGATTATATGCCTCGATTATATGCCTCGATTATATGCTTGCCCATTGCCCCACATCAAAGGCTTGCTGGTGGCTCTGGGATGTGCTCGATATTTCTCTACACTGGATCTGGCTAGTGGTTACTGGCACGTGCCTGTAGCCGAGAAAGACTGAGAGAAGATAGCCTTTGTTACCCCCATGGGGTTGTTTGAATTTCTACGCATATCTTTTGGTCTGAATTGTGAGCACATAAAAAGAACCCTACTCTAAATGTTATGCGCCCTAGAAGAGAAAAAAGAGAAAGAGTTGGTGTGGGTCTACAATAATACAATACACTCGACTATGGGAGATTCACCTTTCCTGCTAATGTTCGGGAGAAGCAGAAGATGCCCATTCAGCCTTATGATGCTCCCGAGTGAGTGAAGAGAGGAGGATTGGACTCCCCAAACTTGGATAGGGGATTATTTCAGAAAGATACACGAGATCTACGACCTGGTGGTCCGTCGTATGGGTCTCAGAAATCTGGTGATGAATCAAAAATTGAGAGTGCTTTCCTTGCAAATGAGAGAACAGCTGATCATGAGGAACAAGGTTGCCTTAAGAATGGGAAAACTATGTTGGTGGTGGGAACCACAAATCTACAAGGGAATCCGCCAACCCAACCATAAAATACCGGTCTTTGAAGTAAGGCTCGAAGGAAGACAGGGGCCTGATGGTACACCGAAATTTATTGAGGCCATGTGCCTTTGTGGCCAAACTTCCTGTCACCAGAAAAAGTATCCCATCCACCTCAAGTACACCAATTGTCGATGAGGAGTGGTGATTTCCTGTAGCGGCTAATCCTCCTGCACTAAATACAAGGTCAAGTGTGCCTCATGCGGAGTCAGAAAAAGGACCCATTCCCAACTTTGGCAGAATGCAAGCAAGATAATGTGATGCAAACTCAGGTTACCGGTACGGCAACCATTAAGCCCCAGAGTCGAAGTGTAACACGGGGCTGCTGTGTGTCCTCTTGCCCAGTAGATGGCGCCCATACACAAAAGGTGAAGATCTGTGTTTGACAAAGGAATTTATCAGAGAGAAGGAAGTTGCAGAGGCAGTTGGAGAGACAGAGGAAGTTGGAGAGTGACAGGAAGGGAAGAGATCAGACAGAGGAGAAGGAAGAAGCTGAAGGGAGGTTGGTATGGAATGTCCCCATTTTGAGAGGGTAACTTGTGTAGCCTCTGTTAAGCAAGAGAAGTCGTTTTT
>JAODAL010052339.1:0-26049 GCA_025379985.1 Phyllomedusa bahiana
CCCCAGAAGTCATTTTTTGCAGCAACATAATAAATTTGTGGTTTCACTAATGAGCTTTGTCCTTACTCATAATTATTTTTTATTTAATAGTCGCTTCTACCACCAGCTCAGGGGCACCGCAATGGGTAGCCCTTGCTCGCCCACATATGCAAATTTTCTCTAGGGCTGGTGGGAGAGCGCCATTGTTTTTTTCTGAGGATTTGGATTGTTTTAATCGGTGTATTGCCCTGTGGGGGCGGTACATTGATGATGTCATCATTATTTGGACGGGCTCTAAGGAACTTTTTTGTTAGTTTGTGGAGAAATTAAATATCAACTCCATTGGCCTTAGGTTCACTTTTGAGGTCAACTATGATCATCTTTGTTTTTTGGACCTTAAAGGGGTTTTATCATTACAAAGATCATGTCTCAGATTATGGGGACAGTAAAAATAAGCACTTTTGTAATTGGGTTGCATTACCTCTGTCACTTGGTTTTGCAGATATGAGCTTCTCTGTAAATCTGTGTTCTATTTCTGCTGTTGCCTGTCGGAACACCCCCTGGTCGTTTCCCGCGACCTAGACACCCCCCTGCACTCTGATTGGCTGGCTGACATTTCATTCAGCCTGTTGGGATACGCCCCTATACAGGAAACGCCCTGGCCACGCCACCTGCACTGTGATTAGCTGCCTGCACACTCTGTGTTTACTCCCCTCTGAGCTGTTAAAATTGATAGTGAAACCAAGGTCTGCTGGCTCTATGTACATCTCCCAGCTCTAGGATCTGGGCAATTACTGGCTGTTTAAGGGGCTTTTGCCAAGAGGTTGATTCACCTCCTCACAGGTCCAGTCCTTAAGCTGCTACTTTGAAAAGAGGGCGTTCTGTTCCTCAGATCGAATGCAAGCCCCGCCTCCTTATGACGTCAACATCTGTAGTGTATAATATAAGGATTCAACACGGTGTCTGTGTAAGCTGCTTGTGGGGTGCAGTGCTTAGCTGATCCACTCTCCAAGAGAGAGGTTTGGAGTTCAAGCCCCATCGGTAGGTTTTTTTTTTTTCTTTTATAAATTGTACACATATGTAAAGATATAAAAATATATGTGTAGACATCTATAATTTTATTCTAATTACAAAACACAAAGCTCCCCTATAAGTGTCCTATCCCTGCAGTCAACACCAAGCACTTCCAACATATGTGATTCAATGCATATACTCTGGGGGATGAGACATATATAGGGGAGCTATGTATGTGTATTTTCATTATAGAGATTGACATATATATTTTAGGTCTCTCTACATATGTGTAGAATTTAGGGGAGAAAAAAAATATACTCTGTGAGGGACTAGAACTCCAAACCCCTTCGTTGTAAAAGCAATACTCTACCACTGCACCACCACTGCACCACCAGCCCAAGTTAGTTACAAGCTGAGCAGGGTCTTCTCTCAAAGCTGATTGCTTCTCCCCCCATTGTTTTCACTCACATGTCACAGCAAGCAGAGATCTTTACTTGAAGCTGACATTTGTAGTTGAGTAAAGATCTCTGCCTGTTGTCAGTACAATTTGAGTGAACACCACTAGAAGTAAAATCTGCTGGTTTTCAGTGTCATTTGTGTTTAAACTAAGACATATGACAGGTGCTTGCTGGAGTTTGGAGCCTCAAGGCTGCAGACATAAGCAGGCAGGAGGCTACAAAGCTGTTAAATCCAGACAACCTTCTGCATCCCCTGTTTCAAACAAAATGATGATGTCACAGGTCTTCAGTGAGGGGAGACCCACCTCCTGGGAGGAGAGACACGCCTGCTGACAGGAGAGACACGCCCCTGGATTTCAAACTCAATCTGAGAAAACTATCTGAACAGCCCGAACAGCTCAAACAATAAAACTCCTTTAAGATAAAGAGAGGATCTAATGGAAGGTTAGAAACCACGGCGTACAGAAAGCCAACAGCTGGTAATAGTTTGCTGAGGTGGGACAGTTCACATCCATATCAATTGAAAAAGGGGATCCCCAAGGGTCAGTTTATTAGGATCCGACGTAACTGCTCCGATTGGATATCTTATAAGAAAGAGGCGGATTCTTTAACTAATCGCTTTCTGGAATGACGGTACCCGAAAAATGTCTTAAGGGATGCCTACCATCGGGCATTGGCAATGGATCGGAGGGCCCTCCTGGAAGTGAA
The DNA here is from genome assembly GCA_025379985.1 of Phyllomedusa bahiana. Classification (NCBI taxonomy): domain Eukaryota; kingdom Metazoa; phylum Chordata; class Amphibia; order Anura; family Hylidae; genus Phyllomedusa; species Phyllomedusa bahiana. Next base: position 2,160 of record JAODAL010052339.1, read on the forward strand.
GAAGAAGGAAAATAATAACAAACTGAGAATCATAGATACATCTGATGTGGCGGAATTTGAGGTCAGAAAGGTTCTTAAAAATTATTGGCCCATCCTTACCCTGGATCCGGAGATTGCATCTCTAATTGAAGACTATCCCGCTATTACATTTAGACGAGGTAGAAATATCAAAGATAGGCTGGTACATAGCAACTTTGTGCCACCAAAACCTATTCGAACTTGGTTGGATGTTCCAATATTGGGGACTTTCCAATGTGGTGGCTATAAAGCGTGCAAGTACATTCAGGTCTGCAAAGGATTTACAGACTGTAAAACTGGTAAAGTATACAAGTTGCAGACATTCGCAAATTGTAAAACTAGAGGGGTTATCTACCAGTGTACATATTCATGCCCACTCACATATGTAGGTAAGACATCAAGAGAATTGAGGCGAAGGGTTCTGAGCATGTGGGAGATATTGAACATGCAAGAGACTCCCAGTGGCACGCCATAAGGTAGAGGTACATGGAGGGGATATTACGAACTTGTCCTTCTCGGTACTTGAGGTTGTTTCTCCAAATCGTCGTTTGGCTGATTATGAAAAGAAGATCCTACAGAGAGAGACCTTCTGGACATATCAACTAAAAACTCTGAAACCTAACGGTCTTAATGAAACAATATAATTTTTACCATTTATTAACTAAATTGATGGGAATTATCATCAGTTTAGGTTGAAATTGTGGATTTATCATTTTTTTTATTTTTTATATATACTCCTCTACACTAACTATTTAGGATTTGATTTGTTTATGTAGTATTCACGAGTTATTATTGCACATATAAGAGCTATTATATTAATGTAAGATAATGTACATTAAATCTATAGGAGGATAAGGGGCCCTTTGATCAAAGGGCGTTAAGAATGTAGGTGCGCCTTTACCACACAATGTATACCTATGTACTGATTATGTGCGGACTATATAAATATCATATTAGGCATCTGACACATTTTCCTGCCCATGGGACTGTATGGTATGGGCTTTCGTAGTGATTATTGGATAGACTGGAGCGTATGTGTGGGCTTTTTCGATTTAGCGCATGCGCGATGTGTGGAGATACTGCCGTACAAGATTATGTAGCGCGTGCGGCGTTTGGATGTGCGGCGCGTGCGCAGTGGAGGTGCCGGTGAAGCTCGACGGCCGAATGTTGTATTGGCGACGCATGCGCATCTTAGGCGCCGGACAGGTGAGTGTCCGGATGTTTGTTGTTTACATCCGGCTGCGGGAATATGGGCGTAAACAGGAAGTGGATTGAGTTTTCCGCTATTTAAAGTGAGTAGCTGCATTCATTTATTGTCCTTCCTCCCATAGAAGCTGACCACTATTTATTTAACCCATGAACATCAGAATGGAAATGTATAGAAGCTGACCACTATCTATTTAACCCATAAACATCGGAGTGGTAATGTATATATGTATTGGGATGTTATGCTTCATACTGCATGGTTGATTTGTAGTATACTCTTGTTTAATACCATACTATCTAGTGCGGTGCTATGATATGTGAATGTACCTATGTATTTTGAATGTGATACATCGTCTTTTGCGCCTCTTATGATGTTGCCCTGATGAATCCTGTCATCATTGGAGGAAACGCATTGGCTAGTTTGTAGTAATATAGGCGTTCTTTTTCTATCTTTGAATAAGGTATTGGTTGTTTAGTACTATACCGTATAGTAGACATTTAATGTGGTCTGGGATACTACCTTAATAGTCTCAATATATCTACATTGCCCTATTAAACTAGGAGTATTGTTTATGGTTTTGTATATAACTATACCCTTGTTTTTTGCCTTGGAATGTATCGTAGGGCATCCCTAGGAATAGTAGAGTAGTAGGTTAGGTTCCGGTAGGGGTCGTCCTTTTTGGGACAGGTTCACCTTGGTAGGTAGGGATTTAGTGTAATTGTTTGGTATTGTTAATTTAGTGTAGGGTTAGATAGAGTTTATGTATTTTTATGATGACTATATATTAAAAGTTAAATTTTAATCAAGTATTCTCTACAAGTGTAATTTTTTTTCTGGATTTTTAGGGAGATACTGAGTGGTTATATTAGGAAGGATACCCAGTCCTTAATCAGTTTGGGATGGTTGTTTTCTGCCTTTGGCTTCTAGCCTGCAGCTTCAGGATGTAGACTGTCAAGACGAGGAAGTCACCTGTGATGATGATGATGTTGATAATGACATTGTGGATCCAATGTGGTCTTTTCAGCAGCATTTGCTTGCGAACGCCTTATTAGTGGACGAGGAGGAAGATGATGGGGTAGTGTCAGTGCGGGTCCGGCCTCAGAAAGAAGGAGAGGGCGGTTAAACAAGTATGTTGACATTAATCTGCCAGCCATGATCAGTGGTGGCAGCGGAAACACCGCAACTAGGTTATCACCGTCGAAGAGATCCAGGACCTGTGAAGCCTGGGCCTTTTTCGCTCAAGCCTCAGAGTCGCCAAGCGAAGTCATATGCTGGATTTGCCATCAATGCGTCAGTAGAGGGAAGAGTCTAAAGTGTTTAACCACTACGAACATGAATAGGCACATGCATCTAAAGCAAGCATCTAAAGCAAGATGAGTCCCTTGGAGAAAAAAGACCACACAGGTCCTGGGCTTCCAACCACTGTGACACCCTCTGTCTCCTCCTCCTCCGGCACTTCCAAGACCAAGCATTCCTTTGCTGCCCATGTTCTGAAGCGGCATGAGCAAGCATCAGCCCCAGTGCCACACACTGTCGCCCAATTACCACCACCACAAGAGACACAGCCTACCTCTTCTCCTTCCACCAGTTTGACCTGCACGCCATACAGCGGCCAGTCTAGCAGCCAGCCTTCTGTGTACCAGGTGTGGGAGCATAAGAAACGCTTTCACCCCAACCATCCTAAAGCCAAAAGCCTGAATGCCCGCATTGCCGGGCTCTTGGCCTTGGAAATGTTGCCTATCTGACTGGTGGACACAGATGGGTTCAGACACATCATGGCCCTTGCCTGCCCCCAATAGCAGATTCCGAGCAGGCATTTCTTTTCCCAAAAAGCCGTCCCTGCCCTGGCCAGCGACGTATCAGAAAATATCTCCAGCGCATTGGCTGCATCTGTGTCCAGCAAAGTCCATCTGACCACAGATACATGGACTAGCAAGCACGGTCAAGGGTGCTACATCTCTGTGACAGCTCACTGGGTGAGTTAGGTGGTGTGAGGAATTCACTCAAAAAATGACAACTCGTTCTACACCTCCAACTTCAGTCAAATGGCCTGCGAGAGAAAGAGGTCAATTATACCCATCGTAAATGCCCTTCTATAGGAAGCTAGCACAGCAGGAGAGGTTGACCCATCAAAAGTAGCCTCATCTCCATTAATTAGCACCAAGACATGTGCTCTCTCAAACCCCCAGCTTCAAAGATTTGAGCGAAAGGCTCCTAGCCGCAGCGGCCCCGATATTTCATAAGGATTTATAGGCGATCTGCTCATAACTGGTCTATGGCGGTTATACATCTTAAAATATGGAACTTCCCGTACACATAGCCACCACTCCTACGTTTGCATGATGCAGGGGGACTGAGAAATCGAGAACTGGACTTAGGGAGCACCTAGGATAGGGGTTTCTGACATCAGGGCGTAGCTTAGGTCCAGCCGGTTCTGATGATGTTACTGGTTCCATTCTGTGCCAATGCCCTGCCGAGGTATGGCCCAGTTTGTTTTTTCAGTCAGAAATTGCATGGTCAGAGTGGGAGGAGTTCATAGACCGTCCCAGGAGTGTGTGGGGGGAGTGTAGTGGACTGTCACGTGGGCTGTCCCATTACAGATATAATCAGGAGCCCCAAATGGGGCCCAGCCATTGCATTCAGGAGGGGGGTACCTGACATCATTCCAGAAGCATCCACGCAGCGCAGGGCCACATCTGCCCCCTATGTGAGCGCAGCTCCAAGCCAATCACAGGTAACTTGACACATTTTACTGCCTTTGTCTGTAACCCATACTTATTGTATATTATTATCATTTTGTATATATTTGTCTAGTGTGCCCTCCAAAGCTAATTAAATATATAAACTTTAATCTGAGTTAGTCTGTCTTGATCATCGGCCTCACACGCCTAGTACTCGGTCTATAATACATAGCTACCCCAAGGCTGGTTCCTGGCCTTGTTATAAGTCGGTAACGGACCGGTCTTATAACTAAACTAGAAACTGGTGGCAGCCTATTAGACTGGCAGATTTTTGTTTAAACAGTGTGGGTAAACAAATCTCTCTCAGCCCTTCAGGGTCGTTTGCGTGGAGTGTAATCTCTCGCCCTCCCGGAGTCTCCCTGTGCCCTTGTGGACAGGGGTTACCGGTGAAACAGTATCTGGCTGACCTTGTGTACCCCTAGGGGGCAGCGCAACATCACGATACACCCCAAGTCAGGCCGTCGACCCTCGAGTGGGCCGGCGGGACGGGCTTTTTCCTGACAGGTGGATGTTTATGTCTCTGGTGATGATGGTGGGTCTCAGGCTCGGCGCACACTCTTCCAGACTGCTGGGATGGTGCAGGTTTCAGATCCTCAAGTTCCACGGGTAGCATCACGTGTCAAGAGAAACCAGGCCGTGTTGAAATTAATCTGTCTTGGAGATCGTCAACACACAGTTCAAGTGCTGTGGATGGCTCTGCGCAATGGGACCGAGCAGTGGCTGGGTGATAAGAACCTTGGTGGTGTGCGACAATGGGAAAAATCTCCTTGCTGCCCTTAAGATCGGTAGGCTTGCACACATCCCTTGCCTGGCACACGTCATGAACCTGGTTGTGCAGAAATTTCTAAAGCGCTACCCGGGTCTTGACTGCCTGCTGAGAAAGGCTCGAGGTCTGAGCTCATGCTCCTGGCGTATGCACCCTGCTTCGGCCTGACTGGCTGCGTTGCAGCATCATCTTGGCCTCCCCGTCAACCATCTCATTGTTGACGTGGCAACACACTGGAATTACGCCCTCCACATGCTCCAGCGATTGTGGCAGCAGCATAATGCCATTATGCAGTATGAAGTGGCTCATGGCCTGAAAAGCAGTGGTGCAGACCTCGGGGTGTTGAGCGATAGGGAGTAGAGACAGGTGAAAGATCTCTGCACCATCTTTGCCAGTTTTGAAGACACCACCAAAATGGTCAGTCATTCTGTCAGCATGACCATGGTGGTAATATTTGTTCTGGAACAAGTGTTAGACACTCTGAAGCAGCGGGTCCCAGCAGTGGTGGAGGAGGAAGCGGACACAGATGCAGACATAGAGCCTTACTAGCCATCGGATCTAGAAGGCCCGACAGTTTCCCAACTTTATAGGTCTTCATTAGACAGTGGTTCGGGGTCCAGAGTACAGCATATGAGGCTAGCCAGAAGTATGTTGATGCGAAGGATGAGGACGTGGAGGAGGAGAATGAGGCATGCAGTGGTAAGAGATTGGCACAGATTTGATGAGGAGGAGGAAGACGAGGAAGATCTGTTTAGTGCCCCTCGACCCCGAGGCTTGGGACATCCTGGCTGCATCTCTCACATGAGTGTTTGGATGCTCCATTACCTGCAACATGATACATGCTTCAAGGCAGTCAAAATGAACAGCAGTTACTGGGTGGCCAACCTCCTTGATCCACATTAAGAAAGTCAGCAATTTCCTTCCACCCACACAAATTGACAGTAGATTGCAGGAATTAGAGACAGTGTTCATTGATCAACTGGAGACATCTGTTGTGTCTTCTTCACGTTCTAATGTCATGGAGGAAAAATGTCAGCAACGTGACAGCAGTAGAGCGGCTAGTAGCAGCAGTAGCAGGCATTGTGGCAGAAGCCTAATGGGTCAGTTGGGTAACTGACAAACGTATCCGACTTACCCCTGAGAATGTGGATCATTTGACTATTATCAAAATGAATCAAGTGTGGATCTCTGATGATTTTGTTGCCCCAGTTGCCGAGGTCACCGATTAGTAGCAGGTCTACTTCACAATATACTCATTTCTTATTGCTAATTATATACAGTGTCCAAAAGGTCATTTTGCTGGTTTTGTGGTCAGGAGACTGTAAAAGACACGAATAGTAAAGGTTTTATTGAAAAAAAACTTATTCCAATTACTCATTTCTTCATGAAAAGCAGTGTCAATGATTTTGTGGTCATGCTGCTGTAAGAGACAGCAATAGTCAAGGTCCTATTCCAAAAAATAATGTTTAAAAAAACTCTTTTATTCTTGCTAATTTTATAGAACGTCGAAAATGTCATTTTTGCGGCTTTTGGAGTCATGCTGCTGCAAAATATAGCGATATTCAAGGCTCTATTTCAAATATTAATTTCTTCTTGATAATTTTATTCTGAGAGTCCATAAAGACATTTCTGCTGATTTCGGGGTCAGGCTACTGTGAAAGTGGTGCCAGGGGTGCAAGTAGGGCAGTACTCCTGTCAGTGGCCCTAATCAAAAAGTGATAGTAAAAATAGGAACTACTAATGGGTGGGGGCCCCATTTGATTAGCTGCATGAGGCCCTGAAACAGTTAATAGAAGACTGATGGCAGCCCTGGCTACCACTGCACCCCCTATAACTACGGCCCTGCCAGCTCTTCCTCTCAGTCACAGCCACAAATATCTTCATCATCATCATCATCATCAGTCCAAACTGATGCAAAGACGGGCCAAATGTCTCTCAATAAAAAGACCCCACTGGATAATTCATATTCTGAAGAGCCCTTTGATGACACTATGCGGTTGGGGTCAGAAGGCATTTCAAAAGGTCAAGAGGCCCAAGAGGATGCTTTTGTCTGCTCTGATGCCCAATCGCTGATGCCATCAGAGGAGAAGGAAGCTGGTCAGTCGGCAAAAGTCCTGAGCAGTTGGCGACAACTGGTTCTTCTCTTTGGGCTGAATTCGCCATTTTCAAGGTGCGAAAATGACAAACACAAGAGGAAAAAGGCATGGAACCTGGTATTTGTTCTCCAGACCATTCCTTAACATGAAGTTCTGCCTTTGTCAACATACATGCGCATCTACAAGGGCAACATTGTGTACATTAAGGATATGGGCAGCATGCGAAAAGGCATGCCACCTAAATGCTATTATGGCAACACAGGCAGGATCTACAATGTTAAACAGCATGCTCTGGGTCTAATTGTGAACAAGCAGATCAATGGTAAAACCCTTGCCAAAAGAATCAACGTCCGTGTGGAGCACATTTGCCACTCCAAGAGCAGAGAGAGTTTCCTCCAGCTTGTCAAGGAAAACGAGAGGAAGAAAAAGGAAGCCAAGGAGAAGGGCACCTGGGTGGAACTAGAGTATCAGCCAGCGTTACCAAGTGAAGCTCACTTCGTCCCAACTTGTGGAAAGGAACCTGAACTCCTTGAGCCCATTCCCGGCGAGTTTATGGCATAATGTGACAATATCCTTGGCAAAATATTGCATTGTTACTTAAGCATAAGGATGTAATGGTGCTATCTAAGGCTTTTTCTAATTTTATATGGAGGGGCAAGCGCTCTCGTATATGCAGAAATTTTGAAAGCGCTACCCAGATCTTAACTGTCTTCTGAGGAAGGCTTGAGGTCTTAGCTCACATTTCCAGAATTCACACTGCTTCGGCCCAACTGTCAGCGTTGTTTTGTCATCTGGACCTCTCCGTCAACCATCTGCATTTCTTTGTGCAAATTTTATTGGAAGTGTCCATAAGGGCATTTTGGCTGTTTTAGGGTCAGGCTACTGTAAAAGGGGTGCCAACGGTGCCAGTAGGGCAGTACTCCTGTCAGTGGCCCTAATCAAATCGGGGCTAGTGATATGTTAAAAATAGGAAGTAATAATGGGTGGGCGCCCCATTTGATTTAGCTGTATGTGGCCATGAAACGGTTAATAGATGACTGACGGCAGCCCTGGCTCATACCACTCTGACTAAATACGGCCATGGCACCTGAACGTGTTCCCCATTGGGATATTCTTGCTGCCACCACAAATATGATATTTTCTTGGTCCCTGGTGCAAAAAGTGATAGGGGTCTCCTGCTAGTTACTATGTGCCATTTCCAATACCTATGTCTTCTCATGTGTCACGGGGGCCTCGTAGCAGTTGCTACCGCTGTACCTGCTGTAGCTACGCCGTCCTCATCTTTTCGGTTAGCCATTGAAAGGAATTAATTATTTTAGCATTTGACTTTTTTTTCGGTGACTCTTGGAGCCTAATTGTCTTGACTAAGATGTTCCATTTATCCAGTTTACTCTTGTGGATGGTAATTCCTGCTTCTCCTCACCTGTTTGGGACTAAAAATTAACCTGGTCATCCTCTCCCAATGACTTTAATGGAAATTGGCGATTGATCGAGATCGGAAATCGGCACAATATTTTTCAAAATTGGCAATCGTCTAGATCACGCACTCTCCGCTCCTCACAGGACCTTCTCCTCTGCTCTCCCCTTATCAGCTCCTCACACAACCGTCTCCAAGACTTCTCTCGTGCTTCACCCACACTCTGGAACTCACTGCCCCAACATATCAGACTCTCCTCCACTTTCACCAGCTTCAAAAGCAACCTGAAAACCCATTTCTTCAGGCTTGCCTATAACCTTCACTAAACTTGTCACTACTTCCTCCACAGACATCTCTGCCCCTCACCTCCTGTCTCTTTCCCCCTCCGTGTAGATTGTAAGCCCTCGCGGGTAGGGTCCTCTCTCCCTCTGTTGTGCCAATTGTCATTATCACTTATCACTGTTCTCGTTGACTTATGTAATGTATGTAACCCCCTTGAATGTACAGAGCCCTGGAATCTCTGGCGCTTTAAAATAAATAATAATAATAATAATAATAAAATCACGATATTTTTACTGATGGCTCATCACTGATGGTGAGCCCAGCTGAAAATGAGTGACCAACTTTCTTCTCCTGAAGGCATCAGCAATTGGGCATCAGAGTAGACAAAATCATCCTCTTTGGCCTCTTGATCTTTCGAAATGCCCTCTGACCCCAACCGCATTGTGTCATTAAAGAGCTCTTCGGAATATGGATAATCTAGTGCAGTCTGTTTATTGGCATTTGGCCCAGTTTGCTTCAGTTTGGACTGATAATGATGACGCTATTTTCTGTCCATAAGAATAGAATCATGGACGTCAGCATCTTCCATAAAATAGCATCTTTAATTCATGTGAGCAGCATACATAAAGTGCAACGTTTCAGCCCATATAGCATGGCCTTTTTCAAGCAGCATAAAAGTGAATCTCACCAATCTAATATAAGTACATAATACAATCCCATCCTCAATCAATGATAACCAATAAACAATCAGCCAATTACTACATATTACCCAGCATATGTGTATCTCAGTGATCATAGGTCATATTCACCATGACAACATATAGACTACCTCCCAATATATCAACGGAGCGATCCTGGAGTGGAACGACATCTCTTTTCATTCACCATCCACACCGGCGTCTGCTGATGCTCATTGCGCATTTCCGGAAATGTAATCCAATACACGTCAAGCGCTTTCAGCCAACCCTCAGTAGGTTCGTTTCAACCATAAACGGCGCATGTAAACCATTTCAAAATTTGCGTTCTCATCAAAATTACGTTACCATTCTTTAAGGGATAAAAATGGTAAGTGTATTACACTAATAACAAAGGGGGACACTCCATATCAAATAATACTGGGCCCCATAAAGAAAAAAGGATTAAAAAATCCTACATATTAACCTTTTGAAAATTTTCTAATGTATTCTACAATTCCCCTTCCCACTATTCGCATTAATATATACATAAACCATTTAATAATACATGATTTGGAAAAAATTAAAAACCAAATTTTTTTATTGTAATTATATAAAAATAATCAAGAAAAATCTTTTCGACTCCAGGATCTAACCTTCAGTGATCTACAAAAAATACAAAAAAAAACAGAAAAAAATTATAAAACGTATATAAAAATATCAATGATAATAAATCCTAAATACAAAATCCAAATAAAATCCCCCGTGGGTGTAATAAGAGATGGGGGAATTGATTCAACGAAGTGGACTTTGTTTGAATTTCAGGAAAACTTCGGTTCTGAACGAAGCGAATTTGGGGGACTTAACGGGAAAGAAGATGCTTTTGATTATAAATGGCTGCAAGCACATGGCGTTACATGGGGCAAAGAACCTGGGAGGAAGAAAAAGGGATGCCTACATGACAGTGCAGAGATAACCCAAACAGAGACCGGCGGGATTTGTGAGTACCGCACTAAATTTAATTTCCCGGCGCGGGCTGGGGGGTCATAGCTTCCCCTGTACTGATAGGGAAGGTGCTGCCGCAGTGCTTTTTGTAGCTGAACAAAGTCTCATTTTTATACACGATTTTTGGGGGGCACGCTTTTTTCCAGAGACTGCTTTTCTTACGTTCTAATTCTTATTTTGTGGGGGATTGGGAAATGAAGTCCAGTGTGCGTCCAAACAGCTGCAATACAAAACCCACGACTTTATTAGGTACACCATGCTTGTAACGGGTTTGGGCCTCCCTTTTGCTTTAAACTGCCTCAATTCTTCGTGGGATAGATTCCACAAGGTGTTTGCAAAGATGCTCAATTGGTACCAAGGGGCCCAAAGAGTGCCAAGAAAATATTCCCCACACCATGACACCACCACCACCAGCCTGAACCGTTGATAAAAGGGCAGGATGGATCCATGGCTTTCATGTTGTTGACGCCAAATTCTGACCCTACCATCCGAATGTCGCAGCAGAAATCGAGACCCCATCAGCCCAGGCAACTTTTTTCCCAAATCTTCTACTGTCCAATTTCGATGAGCTTGGGGCAAATTGGAGCCTCATTTTTCCTGTTCTTAGCTGAAAGGAGTGGCCCCCGGGTGTGGTCTTCTGCTGCTGTAGCCCATCTGCCTCAAAGTTCGCCGTACTGTGCTTTTCAGAGATGCTCTTCTGCCTACCTTGGTTGTAACGGGTGGCTATTTGAGTCACTGTTGCCTTTCTATCAGCTCGAACCAGTCTGCCCATTCTCCTTTGACCTTTGGAATCAACAAGGCATTTCCGCCCACAGGACTGCCGCTCACTGGATGTTTTTTCTTTTTCGGACCATTCTCTGTAAACCCTAGAATGGTTTGGCGTGAAAATCCCAGGAGATCAGCAGTTTTCTGAAATACTCAGACCAGCCCTTCTGGCACCCAAAAACCATGCCACGTTCAACAAGGCACTCAAATCACCTTTCTTCTCCATACTGATGCTCGGTTTTGAAATGCAGGGGATTGTCTTGACCATGTCTACATGCCTAAATGCACTGAGTTGCCGCCATGTGATTGGCTGATTAGAAATTAAGTGTTAACGAGCAGTTGGACAGGTGTACCTAATAAAGTGGCCGGTGAGTGTACATTTTAATGCTATCTGCTCACAGCACATTGAATATCCAAGGGTTATCTACGCCTGTTCCTGTTGTTCATTTAAAGAAACAGAGTTTTTACAATCCAAATACCACTTTATTTTTGGCAGCACATTTCTTTTGCGCAATTTACATCCAAGGGTTAACTAAGTATTTTTCTGCAGTTGAACTTAGTAAAAGAAACTTTCTTTTTCACCGCCAAGAAGAAATTTTGCCTGTAGCATAATTCATAACCGAAGGTTAAATTACAAGTTTTTCTGTTGTTGTGTACCGTAAAATACACGCCATTTTAACACGCTACAAAGCTGGTAATTTTTGGTTGCTCATTTCTTTTGCGCAATTTAAATCCAGGGTTTAATTAAGCGTTTTTCTGCTGGTGTGGTCACTAAAAGAAACGTTCTTTTTCACTGCCAAAGAAGCAAATTTGCCTGTACCATAATTCATAACTGAAGATATCTACTATGTGGTCTGGGCTCTGCGCCACTATATAGCAAGGATGAACAATTTGAGGAGGGCAGTCAGCAGCTACTTGGCAGCGAAGAAATGGGGCCAATATCCCCTGCTTCTTGCAATAGGCGGCAAAGTATTAGATGTGGAGCGTGCATGGGAGGTTTTGTTGTGAGGGGTTCAGCCTCCCGCATACCAAGGGCCGGTGATGAGGACAGCAGTGACGATGAAACACAAATTGATGATGATGTAGCCAACCGCACTTGGGAGCCGGGTGAAGCAAGGGCTTCATCATCGTCAGAAGAAGAGGGCGTCAGTGTGCGCGTCAGGCAGCAGCGCAGCCAGCAATTGGGTTGTGTGGCCGTGAGTCAGCAGGGTAGCAGCAGTGTGAGGTCGGGAGCAAAGCGGCCACAGGGTAGAAAATCCGCGTCGCAGGTCCAAGAAAGTAGCGGCACAGGGGCTCAGCGAGGCAGCGGTGGTAGTAGTCACTCAGTGCGGAGCGTTGGCTTTAAAATCAGCTACTCGGCGGTGTGGCAGCTCTTTGCTAAGACACCGGAGGAGCCAAATATGGGTATATGTAGAATCTGTGGGCAGAAATAGAAGCGTGGCCAGGGAGCTAACGTTGGCACCACGGCCCTGCGTCAACACATGCAGCGTCAGATGTGGTGGTCCATCCTGCCGCCGCAGCAACAGCAGCAGCAGCGGCCAGTGGCACGCATGCCATTGCAGCCAGTCAAGGCTCCACCACCTCTGCAGAAGGGAGCTGTTTCTCTTTGCCAACATCTCCCGGTCCAGATGCTCCTGCTCCTCATTACTCATGGCGCCAGCAGTCGTTCAGCGAGGCGATTGCAAAGAGACAACAGTATGCGTCCAACCATCCTAAGGTGCAGAAGCTGACCATGCTCCTGTCCAAGTTGTTGGTATTGCAGTCCCTCCCTTTCCAAATGGTGGACTCTGCACCGTTCAGAGAACTAATGGCTTGTGCCGAGCCGAGATGGAGAGTTCCAAGCCGTAATTTCTTTTCCAAAAAGGCAGTACCAGCACTTCATAAATATGTAGAACAGAAGGTGGGTCAGTCCTTGAGCTTAGCGGTGTGTTCCAAGGTGCACGGAAGCGAGGACGTCTGGAGCTGTAACTACGGTCAGGGCCAGTACATGTCCTTTACAGCCCACTGGGTGAATGTGCTTCCTGCCCAGGCACACCAACAACTTGGACAGGAGATGCCACTTTCTCCTCCACGTTGTCAAACTGTGGCTCCTGCGCCAATGTCCGCCTCCTCCTCCTCCACCGCCACCTTCATCTCAGCCTCCACAAGTACTGCTCCATCATACCACATGTGTAGGGCACAGTGGTGTCATGCAGTTCTACACTTGGCTAGCCTCGGCGAACGAAGTCACACGGGGGAGGAACTGCCCCGCGTCATGCAGAAAGAAATCGATGTGTGGCTTTCTGCGCGCCAACTGCAAATCGAAACCATGGTGACGGACAATGGGAGTAACATGGTGTCCGCGCTGCACCAAGGAGGGATGGTCCATGCGTCCTACATGGCGCACGTGTTCAATCTGGTTTTGAAAAGGTTCCTGAAGTCTTCCCCCGATCTTCAGAAGATTCTGAAAATGGCCAGGAAACTGTGCATGCACTTCATCCATTCCTACAAAGCCAGGAACACCCTCCTCGAGTTGCAGCGGCAGAACGGCCTCCCCCAACACACTCTGATATGCAATGTTTCCACCCGTTGGAATTCCAGCCTGCACATGTTGGACTCACTGTATGAACAGAGAAAGGCCATTAACGATTTTTTGATGATCCAGGCAGACAGGAGTACTCCCCTGTGTAACTTTGATGTCAGCCAGTGGCAGCTCATGCGTGACACCTGCCGTTTGCTGAGGCCATTCGAGGAGGCGACGTTATTTGTCAGTCGCCAGGACTACGGGATGAATAACATCATTCCACTGCTTCATGTCCTGGAACAGATGCTGAAAAATCTGTCTGGGCAGGGGACTGGAGACGTGGTGACTACATCTCGCAGCCACATGAGTCTGGTGGGGACTGAACTGGAGGGGGAGGAGGACATTGGAGCAGAAGCATTGTCTGGTGAAATGAGTGGATTTTCTACCCAGGTGACAAGAGAGGAGGAGCAGGAGCAGCTGGAGGAGGTAGATGGAGATGAGGGAGACGAGGCAGATGACCTGCAAGCACCGTGGCAGTATATAGTGGAGATGGAGGCACGGAGTCCCTCGGAGTCACTTTTGCAGATGGCCCGCAGCATGCTGATTTGCCTGGCTAGTGACAGCTGAATAGTCACCATCCGGCAGAGGGATGAATTCTGGCTCTCCACCCTATTGGACCGTTGCTACCGGTCAAAAATGGAAGCCTTTTTCCCAGCTGCTGAGAGGGAAGACAAACTCAAATACAATAGGGAAATCCTCCTTAGTCAGTTGGCTGCTGCCTATGTGTGGCATCGTCCCTCCTCGGACAGGTCTGACCGGGGTGTTCTTCAGCGCTCACGAACTACTGCCGCGGCTGCTGGGAGAAGGTGGGGGGGGGGTAGGAGAAGTACCAGCTCCCTCAGCAGTAACCTAAGTCTGGAGTCACTGATGAGCAGCTTCTATTCTGATGTCGCCACCCGCCTGATGCCACACATCTGCTGACAGTTTCTCCATGTGCCTACCACCATCTGTACCAGGGACTGGTATTGCCACCCACCTCCACACTCTGTCATTGTGCCACTCTCTGACCTCATGCTACTGCTGCTGTTGCCGTGACATCCACACTATGTCATTGTGCCACTCTCTGATGTCATGCTGTTGCTGCCATCACCTCCACTCTCTGTCATTGTGCCACTCTTTGGCCTACTACTGTTTTGCCAACTCCAGAATTTGTCATTGTTCCACTGTCTGACCTCATGCTGCTGCTGTGGCTGCTGCCGTGACCTCCACACTGAGTCATTGTGCCACTCGGTGGCCTACTTCTGTTTTTGCCACTTCCAGAATTTCATTGTGCCACTCTCTGACACATGCTGCTGCTGCTGTGACCTCCACTCTCTGTCATTGTGCCACTCTGTGGCCTACTACTGTTTTGCAACCTCCAGAATGTCATTGTGCCACTGTCTGACCTCATGCTGCTGCTGTTGCTCCTGCCGTGACCTCTACACTGTCATTGGGCCACTGTCTGACCTCATGCTGCTGCTGCCCTCACCTCCACTCTCTGTCATTGTGCCATTCTGTGGCCTACTACTGTTTTACCACCTCCAGATTGTCATTGTGCCACTGCCTGACCTCATGCTGCTGCTGTGGCAGCTGCCGTGACCTCCACACTCTGTCATGGTGCCACTGTCTGACCTCATGCTGCTGCTGTGGCTGCTGCCGTGACCTCCACACTGTGTCATTGTGCTACTCTGTGGCCTACTCCTGTTTTTGCCACCTCCAGAATGTCATTGTGCGACTCTCTGACCTCATGCTGCTGCTGCCGTGACCTCCACTCTCTGTCATTGTGCCACTCTGTGGCCTACTACTGTTTTGCCACCTCCAGAATGTCATTGTGCGACTGTCTGACCTCATGCTGCTGCTGTTGCTCCTGCCGTGACCTCTACACTCTGTCCTTGTGCCACTGTCTGACCTCATGCTGCTGCTGTGGCTGCTGCCGTGACCTCCACTCCGTGTCATTGTGCCACTGTCTGACCTCATGCTGCTGCTGCCGTCACCTCCACTCTCTGTCATTGTGCCATTCTGTGGCCTACTACTGTTTTGACACCTCCAGAACGTCATTGTCTGACCTCATGCTGCTGCTGTGGCTGCTGCCGTCACCTCCACACTCTGTCATTGTGCCACTGTCTGACCTCATGCTGCTGCTGTGGCTGCTGCCGTAACCTCCACACTGTGTCATTGTGCCACTCTGTGGCCTACTCCTGTTTTTGCCACCTCCAGAATGTCATTGTGCCACTGTCTGACCTCATGCAGCTGTGGCTGCTGCTGTAACCTACACAATGTGTCATTGTGCCACTCTGTGGCCTACTCCTGTTTTTGCCACCTCCAGATTGTCATTGTGCCACTGTCTGACCTCATGCTGCTGTGGCTGCTGCCATCACCTCCACACTCTGTCACTGATGTTGCCACCTGAGCCCCCAGCTTGTTTTTTTCCAGCTTTCGCTGCCATTACTTTATCAGGCTACATTCCCGCTTGAGTTTTTTGGTCAGTTTTGCCCTTTTAAGTGCCCAGGGAATTTTATAGCGATTCTAAGAGCGGCGGCAGTCATATGTGTGTCTTACTAAAACACAACATTGTATGAAGACCAACCAAGCTCCCTCTGCATATTTAAGCATGGTACAACGTTCTACAGCACCCTGCAGGCTCTGTGCAGCCTGGAAATTGCTGTTTTTTAACAAGATTCGTCCAGAAGTAATCCGGACCGAAACAAATTTTGTCGGGAAATTAGGCGAAGTCACCAAATCGAATTTTTGAGAACTTCGCCCATCTCTAGCTGTAATGTTTGTAACTCAAAAATCCATTTACTCTCTTCTTTTCTCAATATTTTCTCCCGATCTCCTCCTCATGTCAATACCGGGACTGAGTCCAATACCCTAAATCTCAACTGTGACAGGGCATGTCCTGCCTCTACAAAATATTTTGCTACTGGAACTTCTACTAGCCCTATCCTAATTGTACTCTTGTGTTTATTCATATGCTACGCACTTCCATAGTGGTCTTCCCAACATCTAATTGCAGGGATATTGTATCAAATAGACCACATAACTCGACCGACATGTATATCTACCATTTATCAGATATTGCTTGCCACTAATTGGATGTACAAATTTCTCTCCTTTCACAATATTATTGCAATTACTGCAACCCAAACACGGAAAATTCCCATTCTTAGGACTAGTTAACACCGTTTGAACCACCTTCTTCTTAGATCCAAAATCTGAATGGACCAATCTGAATGGATCCTTCAGACTTCATCTATGTCTATATGATATCATCGGGGTAGAATGAAATTTTGATATATCCGAAAAATAACTACTAAGAAGGTTCCAACCACTCCTCAAAATAGATGATATACTTTTCTGGGTTCACTATAGGTAGAAACAAAAAACATCCTCCCCTCCTTGTCTTTTTTGTTCTTAATCTTCAATAAATCACCACGATTTACCTGTTGTAATCTTTCCTTGTTTCTATTTAGCATTTTTTTGGGATAACTACGGGACAAATCTTAACACACACATCGTCTATTCTAGTGTCTAACAACTCTGGATCCGACACTATTCTTTTAGTACGGTAAGGAGTCCAACATGTGCTTTGAAAACTCTTATGATGTAATAAATTAATTTTATCCGTAGGTTTCACAAATATAGCCGTTGTCACCTTATTATTCTCCTTTATAACTAAGGTATCTAAAAATTGCAACCTATTCTCAGACACCACCTTTGTAAATAACAAACCTCTGACACATGAGTTTAAGTATTCATGTTACACCTCCAACTCGTCCATAGAACCTGTCCAAAACGTCGTCAATATACCGCCACCTTCAGATGATGCGCCCCAAACCAACTGAATCATACACAAACCGTTATTCAAAATCCGGCATAAAAAAATTGGTGTATGTAGGGGCTAGAATTGACCCCTATGGCGGTTCCTTTCTTCTGTAAGTAATAATCATCCCCAAAGAGGAAATAATTCCTCTTCAGGATGACTCCCAACATAGACAAAATAAATACAGATTGGTCCGGGGCACACCCCCTGCTACAAAGTGACCTCTTCAATGTCTCAAGTCCCAAGTCAAGTTCAATGGATGTATAAAGTGATACAACATCAAAGGACACAAGTAAACCATCGCTTAGTATTATCAAATCCTGTAATTTTAACAAAAAATCTGTTGTGTCCCTGATGTAGGAGGGAGCAGTGGTGGCTAGATCCCGGAAGCATTGATCCAGAAAGACAGAGATTGTATTAAATATAGATCCTCTACCAGATACAATTGACCTTCCTGGAGGGTTCTGTAAATCCTGATGGATCTTTGGTAATGTATACAATACCGATGTCACCGGAGAGCTTACCTTCAGAAAATTACCCAACTTGGCATCAATAATGCCTTCACATAGGGCCCTATCAATTATTTCATTGATCTCCCTCATTATTTCAAATTTAGGATCTCTAGATAAACGTATATACACCGTTGTATCATTCAATTGTCTCAAAATCTCTGCCTCATACTTTACCGTATCCATCACCACCACTACTCCCCCCATAACTGCTGGTTTAATCGTGATTTCTCGATTCGACATCAGCGACCTCACAGATACATGTTCCTGAAAAGACAAATTCTTATTATTTCTGGAAGGAGAAAAATTCCATAAACTTCTAAGACACCATTTCTATATATGCTTCAATCACATGACTGTTACGTGGAGATTGAAAACCACTTTTCATTACTAAATCAAAATCCTTAAAACACAACGTACCCTTCTGTAAGGAACCATCAGATGTATCATCAACATTGGCTACCTGTTCCACAGATCCCTTATCCCGAAAGAATGCTTTAAGACGTAATTTCCTATAAAAATTCTGTAAATCACATTATAATTGGAAAAAATCTAGATCACAACTAGGTGTAAATGACAAACCATGATTAAACAATTTCAATTCATTATCAGACAAAGTTAGAGAAGAAATATTAACCACCAGATCTATATTCTTGAGTTCTTCCTCGTTGCTAGACGACCTCTCACTGCCTCCTGTTTCTGAAAATTCCCTGACTTTCTTCTGTGATCGACGGTGCATCCGACCTCCCCGTCTACATTTCCTCCTCTGATTGGGCCTAAAAAATCGGCTTTATTTGATTCTTTTGTTGAATCAGAGTCACATGTTGTGAAACCAAATTGAGCATGTCCCTTCTTATTTAAGAAGAACCTCTTCTTATTATGATGGCCCCCTGTGTATATCCTTTGCCAATTAAATACCTTTCCTGTTTGGTAGTCCTCCAAATCACGGTGACACTTATCCTCTTCATTCTCACAATCTCAGACCGATGTCGAAGTAATCTCTGATTTAGTTTATCCAAAAATGCTGAAAAATCATCAGGTAATAATAACGACTTCAATTGTCCTTCCATTTTAGAGATCTCCAATTTCACAGTGGCAAGGTCCTTCTGTAAATACTCAACATTCAATAAGATCAGATCAAAAGCATACATATTATTCAAGGCTTCAAAACATTTGCAAAACACCTCATCCCCCGTAAAAAAAATTAGGGCGCAGATTATTGATGTGCAGTTCTATTGTAATGGCTCTTTTGCGTTCTTGCTCGTATCTTCTTTTCACAATAACCACCGAAGCGGCACTTAAAAATGACGTATCCCCCTTCAACGCTATAAATCTCTGGATATCATCATCTGTATATATGTATGTGCTCACATTTTTCAAGCTCATTGATGCAATCAAAGGATTTACTGCATTAAATCCTGGTGAAGGTGGATTATGGGTACAGTTATGTTCTGGCAACAGTCCAGTCTCCCGTGCACGCTCCCCCGACTCCGTAATATGAAAAATAGATTTGTAATGGGAACAGCACAGTCCACACTCAGCACTCAATGTGCAAGAAATAAATGCAACAGACCTTCCCAAGGTGTGTCAGTCTTCACTCCCCCAGCGAAATTCCATGAGAATAGAAGCATGGACGTCAGCATCTTCCATAAAATAGCATCTTTTATTCATGTGAGCAGCATACATAAATTGCAACGTTTCAGCCCATATAGTGTGGCCTTTTTCAAGCAGCATAAATGTGAATCTCACCAATACAATGTATATACATAATACAATCCCATTCTCAATCAAAGATAACCAATAAACAATCAGCGAATCACTACATATTACCCAACATATGTGTATCTCAGTGATCATAGGTAGTGTTGAGTGATTATAATCGACAAAATTGAAATCGACACGGTTTTTAGGTTGATCGGAATTTTCCTATCACGCAATAATTTAGGTGAGAATCTGCGCATAATCTATTAATATCGCGCCATTTTCGGCGCTTCCTGTCATTATGGCGGCCAGCAAATCAGCTTAGAGAATAGAGCAAGGTGACCTGGGTGTGCGACGTTATTACTGTGATGTGTATGGTTGTGATTGGCTGTAAAAATCATATGACCTTGTTTTACATAGAACAGCCCTTCCTGTTCAGCATCAGTGTGTGTCTGTGTCTCATAAGAGCAGGACGTCTGTCAGCTTTCTCCTGAATATAGCTCAGCGACACAGTTCTCTTTGTTCACAGAGACAACTATGCTTTTAGCTGTGAACATTAGAACATAGGTAGATTAGAGAATTTCAGTAGGCTGAGACTTTAAAAGAAGCATCTAGCGCTGTACAGCCCCGAGTGTTGGGTGCAGGCAAACACAGGCAGACAGGCTGGCGGGCTTTTGATAGGCGTGTTTATATTGTGTAGTCCTGACTGCTTTGAATCTGTATTGAAATGGCTTTTTATTAACAGTTTTGGCTCAATTTTTGGTGAAATAGTACCTTGTATTTTGTGCAGCCTGTACTTATATTAGGATACAGAACTTTTCTAGTAACTGCAGGTGTATTTGATAGGTGCAAAACCCACCATTTATTATCCATACACAATTTAATTAAGTTTTTTTTCACTTTTGTGCAGCCCAGTTTTGTTCAAAGACCCACTTTGTACTTACAATAGGATACCAAACTTTTCTAGTCACCGCAGGTGTATTTCATAGGTGCAAAAACCACCTTTTATTATCTGTACACAATTAAATTAGTTTTTTTTTCACTTTGGCGCAGGTCATTTTTGTTGAAAGACCCATCTTGTACTTATATTACCATAAATAAATTTGCTAGTAATTGTTGTTGTATTTCATAGGTGCAAAAACAACCTATTATTATCAGTACACAATTTAATTACGTGTTTTTCACTTTGGCGCAGCCCAGTTTTGTTCAAAGACCCACTTTGTACTTACAATAGGATACAGAACTTTTCTGGTCACCGCAGGTGTATTTCATCGGTCCAAAAACCACCTATTGTTATCAGTACCCAATTTAATTACGGTTTTTTCACTTTGGCTCTGCCCAGTTTTTTTGAAAGACCCATTTGTACTATATTACCTTTAGAGAAATTTGCTAGGAATTGCTGTTGTATTTCATAGGTGCAAAAACCACCTATTATTATCAGTACACAATTAATTACGTGTTTTTCACTTTGGCCAGCCCAGTTTTGTTCAGACCCATCTTGTACTTATATTACCAAAACAGAAATTTGCTAGTATTGCTGTTGATTTCATGGGTTTGCAATAACCACCTATTATTATCCGTACACAATTTAATTAGGTTTTTTTTTCACTTTGGCGCAGGCCATTTTTGTTCAAGGACCCACTTTGTACTTACATTAGGATACAGAAATTTGCTAGTAATTGCAGGTGCATTTCATAGATGCAAAACCCACCTTTTATTATCCGTATACATTTCAAATAGGTGTTTTTTTTTACTTTGGTGCGGCCCAGTTTTGTTCAAAGAGCCACCTTGTACTTAAATTTGAATACAGAAATTTTGTAGTTACTGTTGGTATATTCATTGGTGCAAAAAACCACCGTTTGTTATCCGTATAACTTTTAAATAGCTGTATTGCACGTGGGCGGCCCTAGTTTTTTTTAAAATTGCCACGTACGACAATTCTGATAGAAAAATTTTCTAGCAACTGTTCTCGTTTGTCATTGCTGCAAAAAAACGCAATTTCTCATCCCTGTAACTTTTGAATAGTTTTATTGCGCTCGTTGAATCTCAGTTTGGCGCAGATAGCGCACTTTTATGATAGTTTGTTGAAAACTATCAATTCCTAGTCCTACGGGCAGTTTGTAAATCCCTGGGACTGAAGGAAGAACACTGTTGATTTTGTCTTTTGGTTCTTCCACCAGACCGCATTTCACAGGTAAATTTGCTAGAAACATTTCAGTTTCTAATCCCAGTTGCTGTAGGAAATTAAGGGATTTAAGAATAGCTGTGATTTGCCGTCTTTTAATAAGAGACTGTCAAAAACTTTTCATACTTTCTTACATTTTTATCTTCTGAACAGGAGCGAAATGCAGGTGGTAGGCGAGCAAAGAGGGGTGTAGGACATGGTGGTAGAGGTACGAGAGAAGGTGCTCCTTCCAGTACTGACGACAACACGCATGCCAGCGGATCGTCCATTGCAGGACCGTCAGGACTGTCATCGCTGGGTGAGGGCCCTGTGAATGTCAGTAATGAACAGCGTCACAAATCTTTTCTTCAGTGGTTAATGCAACCTGCATCCAGCAGTCTTACCTCCTCATCCTCCCAGTCACGGCCACAAATGTCAATGTCCAGTTCAACTAAAATGGTGGTTCAAAGACTCCTTTTTCCAGCACTTTTTAATTCTGGGGGTCATGCAGGTTTGATGGTCATACTGTGGTACAGAACAGGTATAGTCTATGTCCAGTTCAACTAAAATGGTGGTTGAAAGACTCCTTTTTCCGGCACTTTTTAAATCTGGGGGTCAGACAGGTTTAATGGTCATACTGTGGTACAGAACAGGTATAGTCAATTTCCAGTTCAACTAAAATAGTGGTTGAAAGACTCCTTTTTCCGGCACTTTTTAAATCTGTGGGTCAGACAGGTTTAATGTTCATACTGTGGTACAGAACAGGTATAGTCTCCAGCCCTGTTTGGATGTAATAATGAAGGTGTTGTTCCTCTCCCATAGACTTTAATGGTCATCGGCGATAATCTATTATCGATAGTGTTGAGCGATTGCGTTGGCTATCGAGATCGATCGATAGTCGATAGTCGGCCGCTATCGATAAGGTTTTTCGATAGTGAGCATCGATTATGAGCGATTACCATTAAAGTCTATGGGAGAGCAACAACACCTCATTTTTACAACCCAAACAAGGCTGGGGAAGCTTTAAATTAACATCCAGAACAGTCAAATGGATACGTGCTACATCTTAGGCAACACACTTAGGTTATAAAAGTCACAGAAAAAAAGTCACAGACCATTCACTATCCCTGTCTTGTACCACAGCCTGACCCTTAAACCTGCATCACCCACACATTAAAAAGTGCCAGAAAGGGAGTATGATTTGAACCATCATGTTACTCGAACTGGACATTGAATATCCCTGTCCTGGAACGCAGCATGAGCCCCAAACCTGCATGACCCCCCAGATTTAAAAAGTGCCGCAAAAAGGAGTCTTTCAACCACCATTTTAGTTGAACTGGACACTAACTATATCTGTCCTGTACCGCAGAATGACCATTAAACCTGTCTGACCCACAGTTTAAAAAGTGCCAGAAAAAGGAGTCTTTCAACCACCATTTTAGTTGAACTGGACATAACTGTCCCTGTCCTGGGGCCACAGTATGACCATTAAAAACCCGTCTGACCCCCAGATACAAAGTGCCGGAAAAAGGAGTCTTTTCAACCACCATTTTAGTTGAATTGGACATTGACTAGAACTGTCCTGTGCCAAAAGCATGACCCAGGGCCGGAGTTTACAGTGGGTGCGGTGAGACCCAGGCTGGCGTCCGTCATCTATTAAAAACGCAGGTTAAAATGCCCTGATGACGCAGCAAAAAAAAACTGTCGTGCTGAAGCAGAGTGCGGAAGCGGAAGTGTGAGAACTCCAGCCTTCCTCAGTACACAGTCAAGAAACCCGGGGGAGCGCTTGCCCCCCGTATGAGTGCGGGGCCAATTGAGCTTCACTTGGTGGTTAACGCTCCTGTTACACCCAGGTGCCCTTTTGCTTGGCATTCTTTTTCTCATTTTAGTCGACGTGCTGGAGGTAATTGTGTCTGTACTTTGTGCTCTGTCCGTGCTCCATACTCCATGTCCTCTGAATAACCTACATCTGGTCAAGTTTTCCTGTACCTCCCTTGTACAATTCAGGGGAAATTTTTTACCAGCTATTTTGTACAGCAAGTTTTTTAGTAGTTTAATTCTAGAAAAAAAACATTTTTAAAATAGGATGGAATCCCACCAGTCTTTGTTTCTCTTTTTTTTTATTGTATTAAATGGGTTGTCTCAATACAGGGATTGAATAGCTATGTTAAAGACTTGCA